>PVJN01003038.1:0-48998 GCA_004026805.1 Lasiurus borealis | reverse complement strand
CAGATTATTCTTGGTTGTAGGTTCTTGCTATTCATCACGTTGAATATTTCTTGCCATTCCTGTCTGGCCTTCATCGTTTCTGTTGAGAAATCAGCTGACAGTCGTATGGGTGCTCCCTTGTAGGTAATAAACTGTTTTCTCTTGCTGCTTTTAATATTCTCTCTTTGTCTTTTGCTCTTGGTATTTTAATGATGATGTGTCTTGGTGTGGTCCTCTTTGGATTCCTTTTATATGGGGTTCTGTGTGCTTCCTGGACTTGTAAGTCTATTTCTTTGACCAGATGTGGGAAGTTTTCAGTCATTATTTCTTTAAATAGGTTTTCAGTATCTTGCTTTCTCTCTTCCTCTGGCACCCCCACAATTCTGATGTAGGTACGCTTGAAGCTGTCCCAGAGTCTCCTTACATTATCTTCACATTTTTGGATTCTTTTCTCTTCTTGCTTTTCCAGTCGAGTGTTTTCTGTTTCTTTATATTTCAAATTTTTGATTTGATTCTTGCCTTTCTCTAGTCTGCTGTTAGAACTCTGTACAATATTTTTTATTTCAGTCAGTGTCTCTAGTTGGTCCTTTTTTATCTCCTCTTGGGACTCGCAAAATTTATGCACCATCTTTAGCATCTCTAGCTGGTCCTTTTGCAACTCTTCTTGGGACTTGATAAACTTATCCATCTTTTCTAGCATATTCTTGCAAAACCTTATAAGCGTGGTTTTGAACTCTATATCCAGTCGTTTTTTTCCCTCCATTTCTTTTGTTTGTGATCCCTTCCCTTGTCTTGGCATTTTCACTATGTCAGGGAAACTTCTGTACTTGCAAAACCGCAGAAGCCTCTGTTGAGCTTGGGATGTGTGGAGTCTCAGGGCTTAAGGGACCACCTTGCCTTCCAGTCGGCCCTGCCCTTCATGGCCCCCGAGTCTCACGTGACTGGGTAATCGCTGGAGCGGTCCTTGTGCGTGCACGCCCGCAGTGCCTGTAGACGGCTGCCTTTCCAGCTCCCCTGCGCCCCAGGACCACACGAGTCTAGATCTCCAGGGTTTCGCCAGAAACAGGGGCCCCATGGACTCATAAGTGGCACAGTTGGGGGGGTCTGTCTCCCGCCCAGTCGCGAAAGCCAGCGGCACAATCAGCAATCTGTCCTCTGCGCAGCGCCGTGCGTGTGTGCCACCAGACCTCCTATCTTTTGTGACTCCCTTAAATTTCCGTGCACTTCTCCCTTTTCACAGTCCAAACTCCCCCCGTATGAGTTTTGGCTGGATTTGGGGTTTAGTGTCATAGGATAAGGGGTTCAATGCCGTTGGGAGTCTCCGTTTCCCTCCCGCCAGAGAAAGCCAGCAGGTACTCGGGCACCCGCTCTCTCAGCGCGCGCATCTCCATACCTCAGCTTTTTGCAGCTCCTCTGGGTCTCTGTGAGCCCCTCTCTTTCCCTCTAATTGTAGAACTTCCACTCAGCCAGCTTTCCTGTGGTTCTGGATGATGTCCGTTCTGTCTTTTAGTTGTAGTTTTGAAATTGTTGTGTGAGGCAGCAGTGTAGGCGTTTACCTATGCCGCCATCTTGGATTCTCCCCTATTTTCCATGGCAGTTTCTTTACAGTGATCCTTGGCTCAGCCTCAGCTAAGGGTAACCAATCCTGAAGCCTTGAAGACATCTAGAAGTGCTGCTTGGGTTAGCTCTAATATTGTCTTCACTTGTGGGCTTAAGACCTACTTGTCTACTTCACACATATGTGAAAATTGTCTAGATTCTGGTGGTAGGTGCTCCTGAGCAACCTAGTCAAGAAGAGCAAGAAATGCCATAGGGAGCTGTGGAGGAGGTCATGGCCTGCATGGAATGAGGGAAGGTCTTCCATATCCCCAACAAGAGCATTATCTCCACTGACATCCATTAATGCAATGCTCGATAGAGGTTTCCTTAGGAGGTTAATCAGCCAAATGGAATAATCAAGTCTCAAATTAATGAAAACTCCAGCACAGAGGAAAGGGGGAAAATAGTTGAGGGAAACATGTTAACTTTGAAGAAGCAGAAAATTAAAAATAGCTGATGTCCTAGCTGGTCTGGCTCAGTGGATACAGCATCAGCCTGCAGACTGAAGAGTCTGGGGTTAGATTCTGGTCAAGGGCACATGATGGGTTACAGGCTCGGTCCCCAGTAGGGGGTGTGTATGAGGCAGCCTATCAGTGATTCTCATCATTGATGTTTCTATCTCTCTCTCCCTCTCCCTTTCTCTCTGAAATCAATACAAATATATTTTAAAAAATAGATGAGCTCTTTGTTCTTCTGTTGAGGGGGGATTGAGGAGAGCTCTAAAACTGGAATGCAAGAAACATTTGCTCTTCCAGTGAGTGCATGTTAATTATTTTCTGGATCACTGCCAGAAGTGGTCACCTAACACCACAGATCAAGGGTTCTCTTGCCACCAGAATTATCTCTGTAGTGGGCACACCCCTCTGGACGACCCCCCTTACCCTATCAACGCTTTTCCCACAGATGCTGAAACTTTCAGTCTTCCCAAGACCTGGGCATGGAATTCAGTAGCACCATGTTGGCCAGTACTTGAAGAATACATATTTGGTCCCTACACACTAAAGTTAGTATTAGATGAGGGACTAGGAGTGGAGGGCAGCAGCATAGCCCTGGCCCATCCCAGCCATGAAGTCAGCTCAGAGGACTCCAGAGGAAGTTGGAGCTAAGCACTTGAGTCTGGAAGAGGGACATTTTTTTCACCTCCAAGCCCTTTAAAGAGGCAGTTCCTTAGTAGAAAATCATTTCACTTGGGGCTTTGGCATTTATCTGGGTTAGGATGAAGATGGATCGTGGACCAGCTCCTGAAGGTGAGGTAAAGGAAGGTGCTGCTAATAGGTCACTGGCTGGAAGGAATCTAAGAGGGTAAAAATCCAGACAAGGTACCTGCCAAATCCAGTCAGCCCTTAGGCTCTCAGGATGTGGGATGGAATTAAAGAAATAGAACTTCTATTTATGAGGTTCTTATGAATATGTGTCAAGCAGAGTTCCAGGATTTCCTGTAATGAAAATAGCTACTTTTTAATGAGTATCTACTATGTGTCAGGCACTTTCTGTACACAATTTTACTTAATCTTCACAGCTACTCTCTGAGTTTGGCATTATTATCTCCATTTTTAACTTTGGCAACAGAAACTCAGAAAAGTTAAATGACTAGCCCAAAGTTGCACAGCTGGTACAGAACTGAGATTTGAATCTAGTCTGACTGACTTTGAAGTTGGTGCTCATACCACATAGCCATTGCTCATTGTAAACTCCTCCGAATCTTTGTTTCAGAAAATGGTCTAGTCTAGAAAAAGATAATTTTTTCATTATATTAATCAGGATAGGGTAAGATAACTATTGTATCAAATACCTTCCAATGCTCAGTGGTTTAATGCAATCAATCATTATTTTTTCCACTTTGTATTCTAATGAAGCTTAGAAAGAGTTAGGTGGGCTGGGCTGCTGGGCTTATTTCATAGTGTTGCTTAGTCACCTTTATGTCCTTGAAGTCATTTATTAGATCCTCTGTTAATAGGCGAGGAGAAAAAGAGAGAATATAGAGGGGCACTCCCATTTTTAACTGTCTCAGCCTGAAAAGGACCCACATTACTTCTGCTCACATTCCAAAAGTAAGAACTGATAATCTCATTGCAAGGGAGTCTGGGAAATGTAATTTGGTAGTGGGCCCTGTAAGAAGAGTAAATGCATTCAGTGACCATGTGTACAGTTTCTGCCATTCGGGTCTCATACTCTGTAGTGCAGTTTTCAAAAGTATCAGCTTTGCTAAGTACTAACTTGTGACATTGGATGAGTTACTTAACCTCTCTGTGTCTCCATTTCTTCATGTATAGATTAAAGAGAATAGTAGCATCTACCTTATGTAATGAGGATTACATGAAGATTAATACAGGTGAAGAAGCACTTAGCACATAGCCTAGGATAGTGGTAAGTGATAAATGGCATCTAGCCACAAACGGTATTCCCTCCGTCTTTTAGAGATGAGACTACACATCAGCATATTGGAAGTTCTAAGAGGTCTCAAAGTAGAAATACTTTTTATTTTTACCTTTGTTTAATACAGACTTTCCAAAACACATTTGCCCACAGAGCCCACTCTTTTTAAGTTTATTTTTATTGTTGAGAGTATTTTTTGTTTATCTCATAGTCACCAGAGCCACCATCCCAGTTTCTACTACTCCTGGGGTTCGATTGAAAAATGTCCCTCTTCCAGACTCAAGCGCTCAGCTCCAACCTCCTCTGGAGTCCTCTGAGCTGACTTCATGGCTGGGATGGGCCAGGGCTATGCTGCTGCCCTCCACTCCTAGTCCCTCATCTAATACTAACTTTAGTGTGTAGGGACCAAATATGTATTCTTCAAGTACTGGCCAACATGGTGCTACTGAATTCCATGCCCAGGTCTTGGGAAGACTGAAAGTTTCAGCATCTGTGGGAAAAGAGTTGATAGAGTAAGGGGGGTCGTCCAGAGGTGTGTGCCCACTACAGAGATAATTCTGGTGGCAAGGGGATCCTTGATCTGTGGTGTTAGGTGACCACTCCTGGCAGTGATCCAGAAAATAATTAACATGCACTCACTGGAAGAGCAAATGTTTCTTGCATTCCAGTTTTAGAGCTCCCCTCAATTCCCCCTCAACAGAAGAACAAAGAGCTCAGCTGTTTTTTTTTAAATATATTTGTATTGATTTCAGAGAGAAAGGGAGAGGGAGAGAGAGATAGAAACATCAATGATGAGAATCACTGATAGGCTGCCTCATGCACACCCCCTACTGGGGACCGAGCCTGTAACCCATCATGTGCCCTTGACCAGAATCTAACCCCAGATTCTTCAGTCTGCAGGCTGATGCTGTATCCACTGAGCCAGACCAACTAGGACATCAGCTATTTTTAATTTTCTGCTTCTTCAAATGAATGCTCCACCCAGCTCCAGCCCTATCCCAGTCCTTCACCTCACTATTGTCTCTGTCCATGGGTTATGCATAAACTTTTTTTGGTTAATCTCTTCTAACCCTCCTTCCCCCTTTCCTTCTGAGATCTGTCAGTCTATTCCATGCCTCCATGCCTATTTTGTTCATCAGTTTACTTTGTTCATTCAATTCTACCTATGAATGAAATCATATGATACTAATCTTTCTCTGACTGGCTTATTTTGCTAGGAATAATAATCTCCAGATCCAACCATGCTGTTGCAAATGGTAAGAATTTCTTCTTTTTCACCACAGTGTAGTATTCCATTGTGTAGATGTACACGGTTTTTTAATCCACTCATCTGCTGATGGGCACTTAGGCTGTTTTCAAATCTTAGCTACCATTAATTGTGGTGCTATGAACATAGGGATGCATATATCCTTTCTGATTGGTGTTTCTTTTTTCTTAGGATAAATTCCTAAGAGTGGGATGGCTGGGTAAAATGGGATTTCCTTTTTAGTTTTTTGGAGAAACTCCATACTGTTTTCCACAGTGGCTGCACCAGTCTGCATTCCCACCAGCAGTGCCCGAGGGTTTCTTTTTCTCCACATCCTCATCAGCACTTGTCATTTGTTGATTTATACATTCTTTCTAATTGGTGTTTCAGGATTCTTAGGATATATTCCCAGGAGTGGAATTTCTGTGTCAAACAGCAATTCCATTTTTTATATTTTTGAGGAAACTCCTTACTGTTTTCCATAAAGCTCTCTCTTTTACATTACCCTTTCAACATCCAGTGGAACTGGAACCCTCTGAAACATGCTTTGGGAAACTCCCCTCTTCTTCCAGCGAGGGACTCCAATAAAATGTGTCTGTACCTAGAGATTTTTTTATTGATGTTATGAATACTTTCTTTCCTATTCATTATCCACTATTTGGAAGAGGGATGGAGAGTTGTTTATTTTTTTTCTTTTAAGTATATTTTTTACTGATTTCCAAAAGAAAGGGAGAGGGAGAGATAGAAATATCAATGAGAGGGAATAATTGATTGGCTGCCTCCTGCACACCCCACACTGGGGATCAAGCCCTCAACTGGGCATATTCCCTGACCAGGAATTGAACCCAGCACCTCCTGGTTTATAGATTGATGCTCAACCACTGAGCCATACCAGCTGGGCAGTTTTTAAACTATATATATTTTATTGATTTCAGAGAAGAATTATTAGAAAGAGATTGAAACATAAATGATGAGAGAAAATCATCGATGAGTTGCCTCCTGCATGCCCCCTACTGGGGGTTGAGCCTGCAACCCGGGCATGTGTCCTTGACCAGAATCGAACCCAGGGCCCTTTAGTTCTCTGGCTGATGCTCCATCCCAAGCATGTCAAACTCAAAGGCTAACACGGGACAAATAAACAAGGTTTAAGTTTATGTGGGCTGCATGTGGCCCTGAGCTGCGAGTTTGACATGCTTGCTCTATCCACTGAAACAAACAGGGGTGGGTTTTGTTGTTGTTGTTGTTGTTGTTGTTTTTAATGCCAACCTGTGTCAGCTGACTGTTAAGAAAGGGAAAGAGTCATCGTGTCTTTGTTGGGGGTGAGGCTTTCTAAGAGGAGTAGTAGAAGCTGGGATGGTGGCTCTGGTGATTATGAGATAAACAAAAAATGGAAGTCCAGATAGCTCCACTCCAGCTTTCTAGATCAAAGCTGGGAGGATCAAATCTCAAGAATACCATGGATCATTCCAATGATTTAATTCCCTTTTTAGTCTATGAGTAGAGATGGGAAAATGTTCTCTGATTATTTAATAAAGACCAGCCATGAACAAAGCACTGCACCTGGCTAGGGCTTTGTGGGGAGAGGATATCTGGCCCTTATAGCCTTTACATGTGTACTATATACAGCACACCTTATGCCCCTACCAGCCACAGTGACCTTGTGTGAAGGTCCTATATATGATCTTGGGCAGTTCATAGGCAGGCATCTGAAATAGTTTTCCCTGTGCCAGTCCTTTCTCAAGATTCCAGACTCTCCTCCTTTATCCATCTCTCTTGCCGGCTTGGCCCAGGGAAGGATCCCCACTCATCACACCTAAAAGCAAAGGTGGCTGCAAGCAGCTTTAGCTCTACCCTTACTGCTGTAAGCTGTCACTTGCTCACCAAGCTACTCTAAATGAAAGAATAATCTAAATAAAGTACCGTAAGCAGATGAAGCCTTCAGGCAAACTCCCCTTCTCCTTTAACACATATTTCAGATCACTGTCCCTAAATCCCTGCTGCATAAAAATGTCTGAAACTTTGTTCCTGGTACCCCTCCTTTTTCTCACCCCTCATCATCCCTTGAGACTTTCTGGACCATTGAAACTGGGATGGTGGCTCTGGTGACTATGAGATAAATAAAAAATACTCTCAAACAGACATGTTTAGATCAATGAATGCTCCCACTTATTAATCATAGGGTTCTCAGGATTGTGTTTCTTGCCCACATTAGCCAGCAAATTCATCCTCTCCCCATAAAAGTGCTTCCTTTAACATCTCAACACAAGGCACCAAATGGGAGGGAGAGAAAAGGAGGCAGGATACAGTCTCATCAGAGGAGGCTAAGATAAGTTTCTTAGGGCAGAAGCCATATTTTATACTCTTTCCGAACCCCTCCTCCACTGCGTGCCCAGCACAAGGTGGGCAGGAGGCTGATAGCAGTTAAGAATTCACTTCATTCTTGCTGGCTGACTGATGGCCAGTTCTTTTCTGTCAGCACTAGTTAGCTGTTCAGTTGGCAGCCCTAGCTCCTCCCTTCATGTTCCTTAGCAATTCCTGTATTGAGCTAGCAGCCTCACTATGTCTCCTCAGCTCCTCATCCTAGAAAGGGCCTACAGATATGGTTGGATGATTATAGTAACTATATGCAGACCCCAAAACAAATCACAAGACACATAAACATACTACTGTTCTGCATTATCTGTGGGGAATATGTTCCAAGACATCCATACTGAAATTGTGGTTATCTATCTATCGATCTATCATCTATCTATCATCTATCTATCTATCTATCTATCTATCTATCTATCTATCTATCTATCTATAAATACTGTTTTTCCCTATACATACATACTTTTTTTCTTACTTAAAGGAAGCACTTTATGATTTCTCTTTGTCATATCTGAATTGCCAGCATCACTATTCCTGTGCTTTAGGAACATTATTAAGTAAAATTAAGGGTTACTTGAAAACCAGCTCTAACAGTTGGTCTGACAACCCAGGCAGCTACTAAGGGACTAAGGGGCTGAGAACATCTACAGCATGGAGATACCAGACAAAAGGATGATTCACATCCTGGGTGGGACAGAGTGGGTTGGCATGAGATTTCATCATGTACTCAGAACAGCATGCAATTTAAAACTTTGAATTGCTTATTTCTGGAATTTTCCATTTAATATTTTGGGCCTTGGGTAACTGAAACGGTGGAAAGAGAAACTGCAGATAAGGGAGGACTACGTAGAGTGCTTCTCAACCAAACCACCTCCATACTCACAGACAAATTTTTATGAGCAAGGGTTCTGTGCAAGGCTAATGAGAGAATAATCAGGGTGGAGATGATATGCCAACATATCAACTAAGATGCAACATATTGGAAAATAAAATTTCCTATGGAGAATTGCCAGGAATCTAATAGAATCTCTCTTTAAAAGGCACTCTTTCGAAAGCAGCATGACCTACACCAAAGAATAAGTCCTGGGTGCTTGTGGATTTCTCTGATTACTAGCTGGATAATCTCAGTTTTATTATTTGCAAAAGGGTGACAATTATAATTTCTTCCTTGTGGGATAAAAGTGGAGTAATGTACATCATGTGGGTTCATGGAGCACTTCTGGATATCGACTTAAGAGATTTTGGAGTTTAATGTAATGGAGCTTTGCATTGAATTGGATGTTGTCAGAAACCAGGAATAATTCTATAACTGGGTACCTCAATACATCTTATCTAAAAAGGGAATATTAGACCAAAGATAAAGATGTAATTAAAAGAACTGTAGTCACTCATATTAGGCAGAATAGAAGAAGTTTGGTCATTTCTATGGTTTAGATAATGTTCATGTTTTGTCTGTGTTCAGATCTGATTACATAGTGATTTTTTTTCAATCTGACACTCTCCCAGCTGAGCTATTTCAGCCCACAGAATGGTCCTTTTTGGTAATGATACATTATGGTCAAAGAGTGGCCTTGTCTAATGTTATATTCTGTGAAACTTTAGTACCAGGCCAGGTTTCAGCTGTCAGGCACTGACTGCTAGTTTCTTTCTTAGTGCTTCCCTATGGCCAAAGGTAGACAAAGTCAGGTTGTAGGACATTAATCAATGATGTCCAGATTTTCGCCATTGCCAGGATCCTGCTGATTAGGAAGTTGTAGTCTATAGTAGGACTAGGGTTAGTCTGTTCTGTTCATTATATTGCAGGATAAGTTGTTGAATCCTCTGATGTAACAATGGCTGGGCAGCAGCATTTGAAACATGAAACAGGATACTATAATACTAACAATTATTAGAAACAAAATAAATGTTTAGTCCAGGAAACAAGTGACTTCCTCCTACCCCAACTATTTTACTTATCTTCTAGTATACAGACATAGCAAGAAGTAATTTTTACAGCATAAATTCCCCTTGACTAATTGAGAGGGGTAATGTGACTATCTGTAACAGCCCTGGTTACTGAATTTAGACTAGTTTGTCAGGCTTTCAGAATAGAGGTTATGTTATTTATGACTTTTTCTAGGGCCAAAAACAAGTTTTAGACCATATTTGCCAGGTGTATTATTCCTAATCATGGGAATCACAGTTGGATGGTATAGGTATATGAAGAGGCAATCAATTATTCCCCCTGAGAGTTCTCCAAAGCCTCATTTTTAAAAATATATTTTATTGATTTTTTTTGTTTTTACAGAGAGGAAGGGAGAGGGATAGAGAGTTAGAAATATCAATGAGAGAGAAATATTGATCAGCTGCCTCCTGCACACTCCCTACTGGGTATGTGCCTGCAACCAAGGTACATGACCTTGACTTGAATCAAACCTGGGACCTTTGAGTCCGCAGGCCAATGGTCTATCCACTGAGCCAAACTGGTTAGGACTGTATGCCTCATTTTGGAGGTAATTGAGTAATTTGGGGGTAATTTAAAAATTATTTACAGAGAGACATGATCCTCTAATAAGTGGTAATTCGAAACATCTAAATATTATCCTGAACACACATCCTATCTAATAAAAAAATAATATGCTAATTGACCCACAGGCCATTACAAAGATGGCGGCATCCACAGCCAATAAAGAGAGAATATGCTAAATGACTGAGCTGCCCTCAAAAATGGCAGTGCCCACAGCCAATAAGGAGTGAATATGCTAATTGACTTCCCTGCCCTCAAAGATGGTGGGGCCCACAACCACAAGATGGTGGTGCCCTCAGCCTTGTTGTGGCAACAGGATCATGGCAAGGCCAGGACTGCTCCTAGATGGGCCTGGCCACTCTGCTCCATAGTCCCCCAGTCCCCTCAGCTCCCCAGCCACCTAGGGCAGGCCTGAGGTGCAGGCAAGCCTTGGGATGGTGGTTTCCCAACTGCCCAGGGCCACCTGAGACTCAGGTAACCAGGGCCAGCCAAGGCTTGTGCTGCTGGCAGTGGCAGCAGCAGAGGTGTGATGGGGCGTTGCCTTCCTATGATTGCTAGGTCACCTCCTATTCCTGAGGGCTCCCAGACTGTGAGAGGGGGCAGGCCAGGCTGAGGGACACCCCCCCCCTCCATCCAGTGCATGAATTTTCATTCACCAGGCCTCTAGTGATAGATAAGTTAGTGTGTGACATTGATGTGTGATATCTAGATATGAAGCAGTACCCTAGTGGGGCACTTATGAGCAAAAGTGTCATTTGTGACAATAACAGTGAGCCATTTTGTGTACTTCTAAGTTAACAGAGTTTTTTGAGTCAAGTTAAACAGTTTTTACAAAGCAGGCTGAAATATCTCTGAGGTCTCTGTAAGATATGAAAAATTCCCCAACAGAAGTAAGAAGAGGGAATGGGTTCAGTGAGCATCTGTACAGTTTCTGCTGCTCTGATCCCATACTCTGTAGTGCAATCCACCTGTTAAGTACTAGCTTGTGACTTTGACTTAGCCTTTCTGTGCCTCCATTTCTTCATGTATAGATGGAAGAGAACAGTAATATTTGTTTTATGTAATGAGGATTATATGATGATTAATACATATAAAGCTCTTAGCACAGTGGCTGCCGGTGGTCTTAATTCAGCATCTAGAAGGGTCTAGCAATCTGGAGAAGGGGCTGTGTGTAAATTAAAGTCCAGAGACAAAACGTAATTTTGAAAGGCATCATGAGGAGTCAGAGAAAACTTAGCTAAAGGAACTAAGTTCTCCTCGTCTCAGGACCCTTGCTTTTTATTAATACAATTTGTCCTAAGGCAAGGTAGATATACATATCAAAGGGTAGGGTTTCATATACACAATCCATTGTCAGATTGGGAAAAATTGCCTTTCACTGTTCAGGTGTTTGGCCAGTAGGAGGCCATAACATATAGATTAAGATATCCTTAACTATCTGGCAGCAAGCACTCATTTTATGCATCCTTTTCAGGTTTGGGGAAATACCCTCAGCCATCTACAGATGATTCAACCCTGCTGACATGCTGGAATTGGCTTCTGGCAAGTGGCAACTTATGTAATTCATAAAGCAAGTGTGGGAAATTTAAATCTGATCTTGAAACAAAACAAAATAGTATGCTAAAGACACTAAATCACACTCAAATTTGTTTAAAAATATGTTTTATTTACTTTCAAGAGAGAGGAAGGAAGAGAAAGATAGAAACATCAATGATGATAAAGAATCATTGATCAGCTGCCTCCTGCACACCCCCTGCTGAGGATCGGGCCTGAAACCCTGGCACATGCCCTGACAGGGAATTGAACTGTGTCCTCTTGGTTCATGGGGTTGATACTCAACCACTGAGGCACACCAGCTGGGCAAGCCTCTTATTTTCTTACAGCTATAATAAAAGACTATTCTGTAAATAAACTTTCAGTGCCTTTAAAAATTAACACAGTTTAGTAACAAAATATTTTAGACAAATTTGATATCTTGTCTAGAGTGTATACAAAATAACTAAATTACATTTTAATAAGTTAACATTTAAAATTTCACAAAAGCGGGAAAAAAAGAAAAAATGGGACAGGGAAAATAAAAATGAAAGAGAGAGTTACTTACAGTCAAATAAGTATCACTGTAAAGGACTATATTTTTTTCTGCAAAGAGAAAGAAGAAAGTAAACATGCAGAAATACAGATTTTAAGCTATACACACACAAAAGAGAGTAGCATATATCTGGTTTTGACAAAACATGGACCCTTGACAAATCTTTCAAGCTGTATTATTAAAAATTCAGCATTTATTAATCCCCCAAATATGGAAACCAAGGAAATAGTATTTCCTAAGTTTAACAAACTGATCTTTCTTTTAGACAAACAAGACAATCTCATGAGATTTCTTTTGCTTTTTGGTAATACTTCTCTTGTTTAGTCCACAGCTCCCTAAAGGGCTCATTGCTATTTTATTTTAATTTTTGTTATGTATAAATATATATTTATTTAAAAAATTTTAATTCTCATGAAGGAAATTTTTAATTGATTTTTTTACAGAGAGGGGAAGGGAGAGGAATAGAGAGAGAAATATCAATTGGTTGCCTCCCAAACTCGCCCCAACCAGGGATACAACCTGAAACCTGAGTTTGTATCTTGACCTAGAATTGAATCTGTGATCCTTTGGTGCACAGAATGACACTCCAACCAAATGAAGCACACCAGCCAGTGCTGTATATATTTTAATGTACCTTTGAACACATTTTGAATATCAAAATGGAAGTATTAATATTTAAAAAATTAACACCTGATTTTAAAAGGAAAGCATATACATTATAGAAAAATTGGAAAACCCTGAAATGTATAAAGGAAATTATATCACCTAGAATTCTACTAGCTAAAATAATCAGTTAATATTTTCGTATATTCTCTTAGTCTTTTTCTACTAATTTTCTTCTTTACATAGGTAAACTCATAATATACAAGATTTTTAGTATGGTTAACAAAGCCCTACATGGATGATGACAAAAAATGCCACTGCAATTTTAAATAGTGTCTGCTTAACTGTTCTAGTCAGAGAGATAAACATACAAGTTAGCATACTGGGGAGAAGGTATGAAAGAAGCAGGTGTTTAGCCTGAAATAGGTGCATTTTTAGATGGAGAAAACATCATCAGAACTCAATGGTCTGTGAAAATGATGATGGTAAACATTGTGTTTCCAGAATTTGGCTAAACGATAATCATCAACCATTAGGGGCCAAACAAGTCTCAGGGAGAAAAACAAGATTGAGAAGTCTTTATAAGGTTTTGAAATGATAGCCTGAAATAAATTTTGCCTGAGAAAACTGTCTGAACTCAGTCCCCAGGGCCAGCTCAAGAACAAATTTATTGAATTTATGCTATCTTCTCCCTAAAGACTTTTCCTCTTATAAACAAATAACATTAAAGACACTAGACAAGCAGACAGACTATAGGGGCATGTGTCAAAAGGCTAGAAAACAATTTTATCAAAGAATAATACAAATCCGAACAGATAACCAAAATTAGCCCAAAGGATCTCATTCCTAGGAAAGCTAAATCCTAAGCGGAAGGACTAAATGAAATATCAGAGCTTACTTCAGCATGAACTTATCTCCCAGATATGGGCAATTTGGCACCTCTAACAGGTAGACATAAAAGGAGTCTCATATGTGGTTACTATTACTAAGTGACCATTCTGGGTCAAAGGCACTGGGGGCTTCAACTGAATCTCAGTGAACCTCCATTTCTGTCAATGCCCTTCAGCCAAAGACAACCAGGAGCACACTTGGGGTTGAGCAAGTTGGGCTTATTGCTTATTGCTACAAGAGAGAACACATGCCTTTGGGGATAGTAGGGTGTTGGGGTGTCTCCCTTTGCTGTAATGAGCAATAAACCCAACTTGATCAATACTATATGTATTTATGGTAGTCTTTGGCTGAAGGCATTGACAGTACCAGAAGCCAGAGAGCCTGCATTTTGGCTTCTGCCACTTACTAGCTTGTGACCTTGGACAAGTCACTTGAGTTTCCTGATACTCAGTTTGCTTGTCTGTAGATTGGACATAGTAATAGTATTCACTTCCTTGGGCTGCTATAAAACCTGGAAGTAAAATTTGTTTTAAAAACAAAACAAAAGTGTGATACTTAGATTGTGTCTGAAGTGGCTCCTAGAATGAACAACTCAGGAATCCAGTGGCCCAGGGAAACTCTGTGTCTGTGATTTTGCTGTAGACAGCGAGCACTGTTCTGCTGGCTCTAGAGCTAGCCTGAGGGTGAGGCTGCGAACCAGCAGGACACTCTTGACAAAGGTTTAATTTCTAAAATATATAAATAATTCATAAAACTCAACACCAAACAAACAACTCAATCAAAAAATGGGCAGAGAATCTGAAAATACACCTCTCCCCAGAAGACATACTAACAGTCAATAGATATATGAAAGGATGTTATACCTCACTGCAATTAGGGAAATAAAAATCAAAACTACACTGAGATACCACCTCACACTTGTTAGAGTGGCCATTATCAACAAGACAAGTAATAACAAGTGTTGGAGAGGTTGTAGAAAAAAGGGAACCTTCATCCAGTGCTGGTGGGAATATAGACTGGTACAATCACTACGGAAAGCAATTTGGTAATTCCTCAAAATATTTAGAATAGAGCTACCATACAACTCAGCAATTCCTCTCCTAGGTATATACCTGAAAACCTCAAAATAATGTGTTGACAAAGATATATGTACCCCTATGTTCATTGTAGCATTATTCACAATAGCCAAGACCTAGAAACAACCTAAGTGCCCTACAGTAGAGGTCTGGATAAAGAAGATGTGGTACATATACACAATAGAATACTATTCAGCCATAAGAAAGGATGAAATACTGGCATTTGCAACAACATGGATGGATCTTAAGAACATTATGCTAAGTTAAAGAAATCGGTCAGAAAAAGCCAAGAACTATATGATTTCAATAATCTGTGGGATATAAAATGCATGAACACAAACAGTAGTGTGGTGGTTTCCAGAGGGAAAGAGGTGGGGGTGGGTCCTAATATATGGTGACAGGAGAAGATTTGACTTTGGGTGGTGGGCAATCTGAAGAAGAGCACAACGTGCTACAAATACAGATCTTACCCCCTTGTATGACTAACACAGTACTAGTATACAGATCTTGTAACATAGAAAATCACAACTAAAACCTATATGTTAATGTTAACCATTGTCACCCCAATAAATTGAATCTAAAAACCATAATAAGCATGCTATTACCATACCTAGCAATTATAACAAAGTCCTTAGTATCATCTGATTTCCACTGACTCATTTTGAATCTCATTGATCTTACATACTGCACGCAACTACCCTGTCTGGATTTCTAATCTGGGCCTTCTGCTTAGTTTGAGAAGTGTAGAGAGTTGGAAAGTCAGGCCATAGTAGTCTGAAGCTTGTCCATCTTCCCTCTGGCTCTTCAGGCTCAGGCAGAGGCTCTCTGTTCAAACATTCTTTTGGAGCAGAACAAGCTTCCAAGCAATGCGAATCTGGAAAGAGGTATTCTCTAGAGGTGGCTCTGTTCCTTGTTTTCTGGGTGGGCACCCACTCCCACCTCTTTCCCTCTGGAAACCACCACACTACTGTTTGTGTTCATGCATTTTATATCTTGATGTACCCCATCAGGAAAATGGAATATATAACTTTGGTCCTCAGGAGTTAAGTGAGTATTTGACAGCCAAGGATAGTAGTAGTATTTCTGCTGTGCTCAGAGATCATATCAAACATGTCACCTTTCTTCATGGGCAACTGTGCCACACCTAGCCGTGCTTTCATGTCAGTGAAGGTAGGTTATGTGGACATCTGTTTTCTTTACATTGCTAATAGTTGTTCGGTACCCCCCGCCCCAGCACTTCTTTCCTGAGCTTATTAATCTGATTATTTTGCTTTTTTCTCTACCCTTCACTCTACCACAAGCCATGAGCATCTCCCCCTCTCACATAAATAGTCAACTCATAACTAGCCTCCATATATTCTTGCACTTCTCCCTGACTCTTCAGTAGAGGAAGAAGAACAGCCTCCACTTTCGCTGCTAGTACCAGCTTAAAGTATGTGACACCTCTGACCTTCAGCCCTTTTCTTGTCCAGAAAGACATGGTCAAGCCTATTAGCATGAAGTTGGTTGTGAAAAGTTTTATAGGCAAATACATAGGGCATAATATATTGCCTGCTTATCAGCCAACCAGCCTTCTGTGCCCAGATTAGAAAAACTGTAAGAAGAAGCCACTTGCCTTCCTAAATTTGTTCTGTGAGGACATTACCTTGTGGAAGAGAAGCAAGGCCTCATCTCTAGAAGCCCAAATGCTGGTAGGTGACCCCTGGCTTCACTGATACCATGTCTTCTCTATTCACCTTTATGATCTATGTAGACCTAGAGAAGTAGACCATGCCCTCAAGTGCTCAAATTGGGCACGTGAGACCTTATTTATTTTTCTAGGAAAAATTCACTGGAATTCCTTGAGTTTCAGAATTTAATCTATATATGGAGCAAAAAGAGTCCCCTTTCCTAGTGGCTTTTACAAATCAGGTACTGTGGGATCACAGAGCAGAGAATGGAGTTAATATCCAAGTATTTTGAAGTTGTTTGCAAGAAAACTGATCATAGAGCAAGTTATTATCAAGGGGACCCAGATCCTCTTAGAACCCTCAGAATTGCATACATCAATCTGTTTACTGGTTTCATACAATCCTGCATTGTTCCCAAAGGCACAAAGTGCAGGAAGGAGGCTGCCACCAAGAAAGCTGGTAATGCCCTCTTGAGGAATCCCTGGGCACTGCCAGGGACCCAGCTGGACTCAACATTTTGCTGAGAACACCTAGCAAAACTATTGGGAACAGAATCACAGGAATTGTGCGGGTGGGTAGATTAAAAATACACTTGGAGGCCTGGAAAGAAACCTATGAGGGTTGTGAAAAAGGATCAGAAGAGGGGTGATTAGTGGATGCTGATGCAGAGTGTTAGGACTAGAAAGTGACTGCAACACACTAGATTCTGGGGAGCTGGAAATTTTAAGGCACTGGGGAAGTGAGCATGATACAATCACCTGGCCGAGCCCCTTTCTCATCCCTGGGCATAAGAACAGGAAGGCATGCTCTATAAAGAAATGCAGAGAGAAAAAAAGAAAGAAAGAGAAGAAAGAAAGAGAAACAAATACATGGAGAGAAACATAGAGATGGAGAAACAGAGACATGGAGAGACTGATCCTTGGGAAGAACACAAAATGTGTAATAAGGCAATAGAGATGGAGGAAAGGAAAAGAGATACAGTATGTGTGTTAGGTGAATGTGGTTGAAAATTTACTATCTTTGGGTTTATTTGGAACACATTTTTTTTCTTCTGAGTAGTCCCCAAAGCTGCTGCTGAGAGCAGATATATGACAAGGCTCAGCCTGAGCAATCTCTCTTGCATGCAGGGCTATCTCATTTATTCAAGCTGTGAAAAAACATCTCTCTCATCCCTAAATCAGAAGTCCCAAAGTTTGGACTCCTTTCCTTCTGCCATCTGAGGTGCTGAGGGCACACATTTGGGGACTTCTTGCTCTTGGTCCTCCCTCTACTCCAAGGTGATTTTGATAACCATCCAGAAGGTAATCTTTGTCACAATGCTATGTATGACTCAGCTTCCTCAGCAGGCAGAGTCTATGGTTGGAAATCAGGGCTGGTGTAAGGTCAGGGGTCCTGAAACCTTCTACCTTAGTCTCATCTGTTCTGGAAAGCTACCTTTATACTGTTCTATAGTAGGAGCAACACTTACAGGGATCCTTTCTCCTTGGTGCTGGTATAAGAGCAAAGGATCTAGGGTTCTAAGATTCTGAACAAGCCTACAGGACACAGGACACATGTGGACGCACAAGGTCATCTGTAGAAGATTCATCCTTCTCCTAACAGCAGAGCCCAAGCCAGAAACAAGTCCAAGGTCACAGCTCAGAAAGAAAACTATGAAATACAATCTTGCCTTGCTCTCTCCAGAGAAAGAACTTAGGCTCTGCTCTGCACCTCCTTCCTCTTCCCTCTGACTACAAGGCAAAGCCATAGAAAAAATTCTGGGAGCATGTACCTTCTTTCCATGGAGTCTTCCAACAGGTACTCCTCCAGTTGTATGCCAACCAGTTTCCTTACAGGCCATCCATGGGGGGTTGTAGGTCTCAAATTCAAGAGAACTATGACTTTCTGAGGCTTCTGAAAGGATAAAGAACAATAACAAAGAACCTAAATAGACACTGGTTAAGATTCATCTGGTTTAGAAAACCTTACTATATTAATCTAACTTGGCACTCAAATATCTTCCTACTCTTTAAAAACAACTATTTTTATAAGGCAGATTTAATATATTAATCCCCTATTTTTTGCTGCTTTGCCATTTTTTCTTAGTATTTATTTCCCCGAGGCAAGCACGAGATTTCCTTTCCCCTTCTCTCCACCCTCATTGTCATCCGTTGCTTCCACCCAACCCACACCCTCCCTGCCTCTCACCCGGCTAGTCTCAGCTCTTTGATGGTGCTATATTCTCAGGATGGGATATTGATTACCTGGTTGTCTGATCATGTTCCTAACTTTTCTCAAAGTCAATTATTCTCCTTGGAAATCACTCACATACCTAACTGACCTTTTCTTTAGTCTATTCTGTGACCCTGCACTCATCTTGTCCCCTCTGTGGGTCTCTGTTATCCTTTCAATAAAATTATACAATCCTAGCCTCCCACTGCTTGATCACAATCTGTTTATGGAATCAATAGCTTGCATTTTGTCCTCATTCAGCTGGAGGATTTGGAAGATATTATTTAAAAGACAAACTTTTATTTTCTATTGTGTTTCTAAAGCTGGGTGGAGGGGAGAGGGTGCTTATTTGCCAAGGAGTGGGGAGAGGGGAAATGTGACAGGGCCAAGGGCAGCTATTAGTGAGGGTTGCGGTTGGGGTCAGAGTTGGAAGGACTATGGAAGATAGCATCTAAGTTTTTTACCTTAACCCCCTCACCAAAGCTACCACTTCCATGGCTTCTGACACTTGTGCTGCCACATCCTATAGCAAATAGATCCAAGTATCAGTTGGAGGCTTCCAGGACCTCTTTAATATTTTTAATTTCCAGCCCAAAACATTTCCATATGTCTCTGCAGCAAAGTAAAATTCCATATAGGCAAGTCTTAGAAAAAAAGAGAAAGAAAAAAAATTGGAAGTGAAAGGCAGAAAAGAGAAGATGGAGCCCTTAAAGAAGGGAATATCCCTGAGGAGGTGGGGACAAGAGGAGGCAAAGGGGAAGAGGAGAGGAAGAGGAATGTGAGCCTGTCCCTTTAAGGGGGTTGGCTGTCAATCAGAAAGCCCTTTTCATTGCTGGAGAAGAGGACAAAGATACTCAGAGAGAAAAAGTAAAGGAACGAAGAAGGAGACTGGAGAGACCAGAATCCCTCCAACTGAACTAAGACGCAAAGCAGACTAGCCAGCCGGCTACAGTTGGAGTCAGAGTCCCAAAGTCATGGGTGAGTTTTAAAAACTTTAGCATAGAAGATTTAAGCAGGCACAGGAATATGCAATAGTATTTATGAGCTTGGGTTTTGGGGGTTTTCAATGGTTTAAATGAGTTGTGCTTTGACACTTTTTAAAAAAATTCCTTAGCACCCAATTAGATGAACTCTGTCTCTGCTGTATTGAGATTGATGCTTTATTGCCAAATAATTCCAGCAGCACATGAACAGCTCCACAGGTCCTTAGAGAGAGTGCTCACTGGGCTGGATGTGGTCATGTGTATTCTTACCCCCTCACTTCCTTTTGCCTTCTCGTTTCCCCTGGTTCCTGGGCTCTGGTAATGGCCAGGTCAGCTGACATCCTGGCTCTTCTGGAGGCAAGTAATTATTGGGTACCCCTCAGATGTACTAAATAACTGCTTGCTTCATACAAAATTTGAACTACATTTGGCTTTAGTGGGAAATTGGAGAACAAGGCAAGATGGATTCAGGATTGTCCATGGCCAAGGAGGTAAAGAAAATAAAAATAAAGTCTTCAATGGCTTTACCATGGTGAATGGATATGAATAGGTGTATGTGTATGTGTGTGTGAATGTATGAACATATATAGTTGGCCATGTTTAGCAAACATCACAGCCTTAGCCTTCCAGAAGGCATAGCCCAAACTCTAAATTCCTCTATAACAAGGAGGCTTTTGGGACCTTAGGGCTCTAGTTGACTTGGTTGAGTACCAAGGGCTTCTACAGGTTTCATAAACAAAGAGAGAAGCTAGGAGGTCTAGTCTCTGGTAGTGTCTACTATGAGCAAGGTGTGACACAGTGTGCCACAGATACATGTAGACATTGATTACATGTGGCAAAAGCTTGAATGCAGCCTATGTAAAATGAGAATCGATTGCTCTGTGTATTCACCATCTAATATAGTATCCAGAAGATTCCAGCAACACCCAAGAACATAGGTTTTCAACTCTATTAAACTGTGTCAGCTTTTAGTTTATTTATCCTGAAACATCAAGAGAGCTGTTTTCAGCATGCATTCAGGTAGAATTATTAATAGGTCAAAGCACTGAATTAGAAGTCAATACAATCAAGTTTAAATACCAGATCTGCCACGTATAAACTTCATGACGTTGGGTAGGTCATTGTGAATTATCACTTTTTCATCTGGAAAATGGGGATCACAATAACTATTTTGTATACTTTCAAGGTTGTGAAAATCAAGGAATAATGATGTGAAAGTTCTTTGAAGATGGCCAAGCTGTATATCCATTATAAATCATGATGATACCTTTATTATACAATAGCTCATGTACAGGATGATTTATATTTTCCAAAGTGGTTGGTTTTTCTTTTTCTGCACTTTGTACAGTTGAGTAAGAATCATTTGATCAATTAAATGTGGCCAGGTAAAAGGTGAATGTTGAAGAAACTCAATTTTTGCCCGAGGTAATATTGGAAAACCTACCTGATGTCATGTTTGGGTAGGTTGTGATTTAAAAATGGAGAGGGAGTAAAGAAGGGTACTGAATATTACTTCCTCATGGGATGAAAGTATGTGGCTATTTAACAATTTGGAAAGTAGATTTTTAAATTTACTTTGTCAGTGACAGTAGATGAATTATATCATGAAATCTGTGGTTGGAAGGGACTTTAGGAAGCTGTCTGAGCCAAATCTTAATGCATTAGTTCCTTTTACAACAGCCAATTAAATATTCCCATAGCATCTTCTTAATCACCTCCAAAAACAGTGACCTCACTGCCTCTATATATATATCCATATAGAATAGAATCCTATAGGATTGGAAGCTTTCTTTCAAGATTAAGAGGAACACTGAATCCAGTAGTGTCTGCACAAAAGGTTTATGGGGGAAATGGTAGTTCTTTAAACCTTGTCCCAATTTTGGAGGAAAATATTCCAAATGAATCTTTGGAATAACAATGGAACCAGAAAAGAGCTGAAGAGCAGTAGCTGATTATTTTCTGCTCAGTAATACAATGCCATTACTGAACAGCAAATCATTGGCTACTGTACATCTGCTGTCTGAGAACAGTGGCTGTTACCCTGGTAACCAGACTGTGATGTTTCTCTCCAAAGGTGGCTGTTTGCTGAGCAGTGTAATTTTGGCTGGCTCAGAGTGAGTGGATGTAGCTCAAGCAAAAGAAGTGGAGACAGAGCAGGGGTCCAGTTTTACAAAATGCCTGAAGACTAACAATCCCATCCTGATTACAAGAATGCTACAAGAATGCCAGGAGCTACAAAGAAACCAAATCCAAACCAGCATATTCACTTACTCTTCTTAGAGAAATTTATTGAAATGATCATGGATAGCCTTACACATCCCACTCCTCACCTTGGCCCTACAGAGCCAGAGGAGCTCTTAGAAATCCAGGCAGATGTAAAAATCTGCTCTACTTCAAGGGGCTTTCATCCTGGCTCTGCACTAGGAAAGCCAGTTCACTCAACAGCCGGGCAATTAGACCTATTCTTTCAAAGCTATCTAAGTAGCAACAAGGCTGAAGAAAGCCCTGGGAAATGGGTTGGAGGGGAAATAAAGTCTTCAAACCCATCCAGGCAGACCCCCCAATCAGTGGCATCTTTTTTCTCTTCTTGCTTTTTTGTGTAATATTCTGAAGCTCTGAAAACTATCATTAGAGTATAGTTCTTAATCTTGAAAGAAAGCAATAGTAAAAACACCCTCCTTGCCCATAGAAATTCAGGTCCAGGGAAGATCTAGTCAAGGTAGTGAACATGATCAGGAAAGGTCACATCAGTAATGGCAGGCAAACAGAGCAGCTTTTCCTTCCTTTTCCACTGTCAGGGCCTAGCCAGTGCTAAACTTACATCAAAAGCTTAGCAAGTACTGATGGATTAATTCCTCTTTGGCTATTTTAAATGGTCCTAAGAGTGACCTCTTACTTGTGCTGGCCTCTGAGCTCTCTTCCAGGATGGAATCTGAAAAAGAGTCAGTGATATCCCAAGGAAGACAACAGAGTTCCCCAGATCAGATTTGTAATACAATCAATAAGAGAGGAGAAATTAGTAGGAGACTGACCTAAGGAATAAGGTATGGAAACTGTAGTCTCTTAGCTTAGTGTCAGTTGCTTCTTTTTCACCTTTCCATATGTGGGCAAGTTGAAGACAGTGCATGGATAGAGTTTAACAATAAAGCTTCTACTCCAGCCTCCCAAAGTTTGGATATAAATGGGTTGTGTGTGTATGTGCGTGTGTGTTGGGAAAGAGCAAGGAGTATAGGAAACAACGTGGTCCAGATGCTGTTGACATGGTAATAGTAATACCCGTTCAAAGAGGAGGCTGAGATTCCTTTTGATTTAACTCTGTCCGTATGACTTATCTATTTAGCAGGCTTGAATTGTCATGTCCCATGACTGTAGGGCTCTTTTCCAGCCTTTAAATGTGGTATAAGTGCTGATTTCATGTAAGAAAGACAAGATTATAGGCAGGGCCTTGTCTGACCAGGATAAGGCCAGAAGGAAAAGTCTTTGCCACTATTACCTCCTGCTGATTGTTGCTTTATTCTTAGTACCCATCCCCCACCTCATCCATCCCCAGTACCAGTCACGGCTGCTCTAGCATCTTGGCCCTGTCAACTGCTTATAGACCCTGATCAAGGAGGCCTCTGTTCATTGGGTGAGATTAAGGGGTGGCTCTGGAAGGAGGGTAAATGCAGATTAGAGACCTTGGGAGATAAGGCCAGTTTTATACTCAATGAGCCTGCCTGTTGTTTAGTTCAATTGTACAGGGTTCTTTCTCTCCCTTTGTCAGCTAGATTCAAGGGACAGGCTGGGCCTGTGCAAAACACAATCAGTCTCTTTCTACCTTCCCTTTCCATGAGGCTCTTCCTCTCCTCCCTTTGATGAGTTCCCAGATTCACACAGAATTACTATCTTGGAGCTGGTCTTTGAGGCAAGCCCAGGGCATGGGAAAGAAAGGAGGGCTTCGGAGCTCTTGGCTCCTGCTTAAAGAGACAGTATCAGGGTCTCTTGGATGGACATGGACCTGAATAAAAGTCACAATAGTGCTGTCAACCTTTTTCAGACCCTGTGAAGAACATTGGTGAGAAGGGCTTGAAATCCTATCACAGATTGATTATACTAGTTTTAGGAGTTTTCAGGTAAATCTAGCTAACAATGAATATTTCCCCTTTGCTTACATTTTGCCCACAGGGTTTGGTTATATACATTTAAACATAAGATGATAGGTAGCTTTGGTATTTGATTTACAGACGTAAGTTTGTTTTCTCTAACAAGACTGAAAGGATATTAAAGAAAGTGCCTGGGCCTTATAATTCTCTTTTGTGTCTCATAGGATCTAGGTAACTGCTAATGTACTTAATAACTGTACTGAATCTACATAAACAGAAATGAAAGGAAAACACTGGGTGTGGGTCATTATTTTTCCCTATGACTTCTAGTCAAAATTAGTTGGTTTAATCAAACTGAGTTACATTGGATAATATTATATCTATATTTTTTATGCTAACTCTACTATGTTGCAGACTGCACTTAGCTTGGAAAATGTGAGACTGTCTCTTGAGAGAGATAAGGAACTTATCCAGAATTCCTCACAGCCTTCCTGAATCACACCAATACCCTTCCAACCATGAAGTATTCTGAAATGGAGAGCCTATGGCTTTAGGCTCTTGTTCCCACATTCACATGGACCTTTCTTGGGCTGTGAAAAATGAAAGTGTACTAGTGGATCCTTCTCAGAATATTTTTATTGTCAACTACTTTGATGAAGACACAATTTCTTGCATGTTCTGAGTTTTTCCAAGTTGGAACCCAAAATTTGATTTTCTTTCAATTGGACAGATTGACAAATTCTTCACTTCTGGTTAACTTACAAATGAACAAACACTTCATTTCAATTGTAAAAAGATGGACATCTGATGCTTGTGCCAATATTGTTGAACTGCTTATAGCTCAACAGTGATAGATTTATCTAGGGCCATTTATATTTCTGACTCCATGGTAGAGACTCATTAAAACCTATGTCCTTTTTGCCTTTTGCTTGAGTGCCAGTAGATCAGAAAGGGACTTACTAAGTTATTTTAGCTCTAAGAAAATATATGAAAAATGGATCTGAAAAGGAAGAGTAACGGTTGGTGATTCAGAGTTGCTCCCTAATCGCTTCTCGGCCTTTTGGCTAAGATCAAGTGTAGTATCAGAGTTGCTCCCAAGATTTAGCCTTTTATCACCCAGTAAGAATAATACATATGATCCTCTCTGGTTAGGTGGAAATGATCAAGGAATCAGATACACTAAAGAGGATTTTCCTTCATCTTTATAGTACTGGAGTGGGCATTAGCAAAAACTTAGAGTGGAATTCTCTGGTTAGCAAGAGTTCAAGTTCCTTCATCCCTGATTATACCTGCACCACCATTTAGCCTTTCCCAGGGTGGAAAAGCTGGGGTGAGTGAGTGGGCACAGGATAGGGTGGATGGCTCTCCTTACTCTAAACAAACAGTTCTGCCATTGTTCTCTGGGCATGACCCCTTCGCCACCCCCAGGCCTGTGGGCCCCTACAGAATACCAATGAGACTCCTGAGATCTCTCAGAGAAACAAGGCTTCTTTGTTTGGGGGAGCTATGGAGGGCTCTGTCCAAGCCCTGACCCTGTGCTAGGGAGAGAGAGAACAGTGAGGTCACTGACCTTAGCCTCCCCCAAACCCGGGCTTCAGAGAACTTCTTTACTAGAAGAGTCTGAGTTTGGGGGTGGGGAAGACTTGGAGAGACAGAGAAGGAAGATGGCAGCACGGTTTACTTCCAAGCTCCTTTTCTTGACTTTTAATATGCATCTAGTGTCTTAACCTGTTGTGAAATTTCTTGAATGTTTCCTAAGAATAATGACCAATTGCATATGTGTTTTCCTTTTGGTATACATATGCATATGTGTTTATATTTCTGTGTGTGTGTGTGTGTGTGTGTGTGTGTGTGTGTATGCCACAGGCTCACTTTGATGAGACACTCTTACCGGGCACTATTGTAAAATTCATGCTAAGTAAACTGCATTTACTTATGGCATCACAGATACATATTGCTTCCAATAGAGGCCAAATTTCCTGACAACAATTCTTGGGGAAAAAATTCAGTTCTGCTACAAATGTCAACTACTTACTTTGCTTGGCTTGAGCTTTTATACTTAATCTCTGCTATGATATATAAAATTTTTTGAGGAAGAAGCTCTTTGAGGACTAAGGAAGGGCTGTCATTTTAGGGGATGGTGAGTGTAGGATTCACTCATTTTGTGGCTCCAAGAACAAATAAATGCGTCTATCTCAATTTTCCATAATAGAAATAATTTGATCCTTCAGAAAATGTTTACATTGATGTAATCCTGCCATGAAAATCACCAGATGGTTACGCACTCAGAGATAAAAAGAAGTTGTACTGGTATTGACAGGGTTGGGCAAAAGAGTTCTCTAGTCGCTGGTACCCTAGTATAGACAAGTGAGCATTGTATGAAAATCCAAACCTAAAAATTAATACAATTTACTTTCTTTTTGCAAGACGTCCCAACATGTTCTTCTTAAATAGCACTTTTTAGCACACTTGCTTATTATTTGTGTGTATGTACTAGTATATATATACAAATAATTCATATATACATACATAAAATGCAAAATAATTCATATATAAAATTGTGTGTATGTTTGTATATTGTGTATGTATACATATAAAGAATTTTTTTCTAAAGAGATTAACATTTTTATTTCTTGTGCCTTTTGGGTTCAGGCCAAGAGGCCAGAGGGAGCCTCCTCTACCAAACTCATTCTTCTCAGTAACCAAGATTCTCATATGACTGAATCTGTTGTTTATGTCTTCACATCTTACATAACACCTAGCACAATGCTAGGCACATAGTAGGTACTCCATAAGAGTCGATGGATGACTAAAACAAATTGGAATGATAAGACAGGGAGAATGATTGTGTAATCTCTCTGGTTTGCTACTTGAAGTATTGATTATTAATACCACCCCCCCCACACACACACACATACACACACAAATTCTGGGAATTAAAAGAAAGGACTTATTTTCAAGAATGGAACAAAGTATGGTTCTGGGTCAGTCTCACATTTTAGAAGCCTAAAGTTCTAGACTCTCCTGATTTTGGATTCTGGGGTGATACTTCATCCATGCATGTGAGCACAGGTCTGGCAGAGAGGTAAGCGTGGCATTACCTTCCTATTTTACATTCCGGATTGTTTCCTCTTCTTCCCCAGGTTTATTAGAGTGCTGTGCAAGATGTCTCGTAGGGGCCCCCTTTGCATCCCTGGTGGCCACTGGATTGTGTTTCTTTGGGGTGGCACTGTTCTGTGGTTGTGGACATGAAGCCCTCACTGGTACAGAAAAACTAATTGAGACCTATTTCTCAAAAAACTACCAGGACTATGAGTATCTCATCAATGTGTAAGTACCTGTTATCCCATAAAAAACCCTCTCTTTTTCTCTCCATCTTGGAGATACAGAACTCATACTTAGTGACAAGTAGGGGATTGATGTGGTGCCAGAAAGGATTCCTGAGTCTTTCCTCTATGCCACAACTCCACATCTGAGCCCCCAAATAAGGGAAAAGTGTCAAGTTCAGAAAGTAGGGCTCTACCTGCTAGCCCATCTCCTACCCCTTGTTTTCTTCCATGCATTATAAATTTTGCTCAATAGGGTTAACATTGACTGAGTTGGAGATTCCAAAGTGGTAGATATAGAGAACTCAGGGGAGGTAAAATGACTGGACAAAGTAGGGCCACTGCTCTTGGTTTGATACCCCACTTGAGTCCGCACATACCCAGTACTAGCTTTTCTTATTTCTAGTGCTAGTTAGACTCTTGTTTCCTCATCACTTGTTTAAAAATATGTATTTGTTTATTAATTTCAGAGAGGAAGGGAGTGGGAAGAGAGAGAGAGAGAAAGAGAGAGATCAATGAAGAGAGAGAATCATTGATTTGCTGCCTCCTGCATGCCTCCCACTGAGGACCAAGCCCACAACCTGGGCATGTGTCCCTGACTGGAACCGATTCCAAGACCCTTCAGTCCACAGACCAACACTCTGTCCACTGAGCCAGAGCAGCCAGGGCCCTCATCACTTTTCTTGTTCAACTCCTTTCTCCTCTGAAGGAGCATCTTTGAAAGGTCAGGCAAAGGAAACTAGGGCTCTGGTTGTTCAGGTCATAGGGTGAGCAAGGTGTGAATTGAGGAGCATGTGCTTCTGGCTGCACATTCCCTATCTTCCTTTACCTCAATCCAGACAAGGTGGAAGCATGGAGATGGAGATTTGTGATCCCTCTAAAGACTCCCTAATTCTGTTTAAGTGCACACTTAAAATGTCCACCTCACTTATGCAGGAGGGGAACTGGTTCCTCAATTAATAAGATTTTCTGGTCTCATTTGTCTGTTAATTCAGGATCCATGCCTTCCAGTATGTCATCTATGGAACTGCCTCTTTCTTCTTCCTTTATGGGGCCCTTCTGCTGGCTGAGGGCTTCTACACCACCGGCGCAGTCAGGCAGATCTTTGGCGACTACAAGACCACCATCTGCGGCAAGGGCCTCAGTGCAACGGTAACAGGGGGCCAGAAGGGGAGGGGTTCCAGAGGCCAACATCAAGCTCATTCTTTGGAGCGGGTGTGTCATTGTTTGGGAAAATGGCTAGGACATCCCGACAAGGTGATCATCCTCAGGATTTTGTGGCAATAACAAGGGGTGGGGGACAATTGGGCATGAGTCTGTGGCCTCACCCTCACCCAAGACTGGGCCCTTTTTAGGTGCCTGGCCTTTTAGTGAGGAAGTGATGGCTATAGCCAAACGAGGTCAGGAAGAACGTGGTGCCCAGCTGGCTTAACCTTACCTTTGAAAAATTCCCTAGAAAATTTCATCTCAAAATGAAAAGCATGAGTTTTGTGGGATACTTTGTACAATCAGACTATTTCTAAGCCATCTGTTAATCCTTTTACTTCCCTCCTAGGAGGGAATACAACAATAAATCTGATTGCTCAAGAATCTAAAATGCTACCCATAGTACTGAAATGTAGGTAGCTAATCTTAGAGGGAGGGTGGATCATGGATATTAAATAATTGACTCCAAAGTGGAATTCAACATATTCTGGGATCCTATACTGTTGAAGGTCCCAGGGGAACTAGGATAAATCTACATATTTAATGCTTCATCTTTGACTGAGGCACACATTGGTTTTCAGCCCCTAGAGTTAAAGGTTCATTTGGGGGCTAAACATCTGTGGGTTGGGATGATGTCTTTTGTGGCCAGAAGTTGGCTTAGAAAGGTGTTGGTTTTTTCATCTGAAATTTAAATCTCCTATTGGCTTTGTTTAATGACTAGGGATCAAAAGTTCTGTGACAAGAAATATTTTCTAAGCTCAGCCTAAGGCAAGAAATGGCACGACTTTCTTTCAAGATCTGTTTTGATTTTTTTCACACCTTATCTGCCCAATAAATCTCCTGAAACCTCTCTAACCCAGGGATCCTTCTCACTCCAATCCCCACCCATTCCTGCCACCCTCTGTCATACCCAGGGCCAGTTCTCTAGTAGATACTGCCAATGACATTTGGCAGAGATGCCCTGCTTACTAATTTCATATAGTGGAGATCTCTGGAATTTGGTTCCATTTCTGGTACATACCACTCCAGGATCTCCCAGTTTGTGTTTTAATGTCTGCAGGCTAATACTCATTTCTAATCACACCATATTGTTTTAGTTTGTTGGCATCACCTATGCCCTGACCATTGTGTGGCTACTGGTGTTTGCCTGTTCTGCTGTGCCTGTGTACATTTACTTCAACACCTGGACCACCTGCCAATCTATTGCCTTCCCCAGCAAGACCTCTGCCAGTATAGGCAGTCTCTGTGCTGATGCCAGAATGTATGGTGAGTTATTGAATGGGTGTCTTGGCTTCTCAATCCTCTTATGGAAGCATATTAATTTAGTTCTTTATTTGGGGAAAGGAGGATGATAATTATGCAGGAAAATAAGAGGGATGCCTGGACCTTAGTTTATTAAACCCTCTCCACTCAAACTGGAGAGATTTCTTCCCCTCGAAAGAAACTTCTTGGAAGTGGGGCTGGTGGGGCAGGGAGGGGGACGGAGATTTCTTGACTGTACACACTGCTCTACCCTATTTGACTGCTGTTCCCAGCAGTACATTTCAATAACAATTATAAGATTTCACAAATGTTCAATATCACCTTGTATTTTTTGGTAAATCCTTAGAAAAGAGAATCCTGATTGTTAGTAGGATCAAGTTTTTAGCCAGGATGATTAAAGTTGGAAGAAAGACTCTGAAGGAAAGTTACAAGTCCATGAAGCTCACCTTAGTTGATTTGTTTATTTTACTTAGGTGTTCTCCCATGGAATGCTTTCCCTGGCAAAGTGTGTGGTTCTAACCTTCTGTCCATCTGCAAAACAGCTGAGGTGAGAGAACCATTGGGGTTACTTTACAGTGGAATGGTTAGTACCATACAAGTTCCTTTCCATGGCCTTTAATTTTAAGGACCACAGTTTTTCTTTGCTCGATTTTGAGTTGGCAGATTGTTTTCTACAAAATATTGATTTAGTATGAGCATAGATAGTAAAACATGTATGTTCTCTAGAGCTGCATAGAATGCCTTCCATTTCGAAACTTCATGCCTTAAAAAAGAAATTTGTAGTTTTAGGTATAGATAGAGCTTAATGGTAAAATCCCTCAAGTGGAAATTTTTATTCTTTTAGTTAAAATCCTTATGAAGAAAATGGGTTGTGCACAGAAATATTCATGGGTTTTACAAAAACACTTTCAATTTGAAATTTCTAAATCTCCAATGTGAAATAAAAACAGTACATTTGAAGAAAGAAAACATTGTATTGAGACAGGATATTGTACACAAATGAATGAAAGGATTAAAAGTAATCCTGAGGAAGAAGACAGTGAATAATTTCTTTGAAAACAAGATGTTGATTTTAAATTTTGGAACCCTGGGCACAATTATAAGAAACCAGTTGATTAAAATATTTTATGTGTACTTTATGAGTATTCTGTGTTCTGAGTATTATGATGTACATTTAGGAACTGAAGACTTACACTTAAGGAAGTGACAACTTAGAGATGCATAATTAGCACACAGAAAGATACCAGCATTTATTCAGAAAGCTGTGTTTATGATATACAGCAGAGCATATTTTTACTGTTGCAAGAAATAGTTCTTCCTTTTGCATTTTCTTGTAGTTCCAAATGACATTCCACCTGTTTATTGCTGCATTTGTGGGGGCTGCAGCCACACTGGTTTCACTGGTGAGTTGCCTTTGGATTATCTTGGCCAATAAATGATCCTGGGATAGCTGGTGTACTGCAAGCAAAAAGGTAGACTCCTTCTAACCTTGAAATGTTGGAGAGAAGCTACTGGGAAGAGACAGTGAAGTGTAGAGACTGTATACCTCTATTTTGGTTGTCAGGGCATAAAAACTTCAGAAATTAGGCAGGGACAAGAAAAGTGGTATGAGGAAAGAGGAGGTAAGAGATTCATAGACAAGAATGATAATATTTGACATTTATAGAGCATGTAATATGCCAAATACCTTGCAATCCTACATTACAGTTAATTCTCAACACATCCTAGTCAGATCAGCTTCAAGAACACTGAAATATTACTAAATATAATATTCCAAAGCTTGGAATTCTATATACTGTAAATATGATTCTATTTTGTACACTTTCCAAGGGATTTAGTTACTCTCCTGAAATATGGGAAGGACTCCCTAATAGTATGAGAACTATTATTGCCATAATGTGATTCTATGCCCCAAGTTCTGTTGGTGTTACAACACAGTGTCAATGTAGTGCATTCACGGTTCACATTAAAAACCTAGGGCAATGAAGGGTAAGGCAATTTATCTGAAGTCATTGAATAAGTGGTGAATGTGCAAGGATAGGCTCACAGAACTCCTGGCCCTTACTACTGAGGTTTTATAAAGTCTAATTGTTTCTCATTTTGTAAAATAAATTGATGTACTGGAGGGCTTTGTTACACAGTGTGGCTGTGTGTGTGTGAAACAAGCACTCTATGATTCCAGGTCACTCAGACATGAAAGTAAGATGATGGCAGATCTATGTATCATTTACTTTTTCCTCAGGAAAAATCAGTGCTAGGCCAAGTGTAATATGGAATAAATCAGGCCAAGTTGGTTCTTTGGACCTGGGACATTGAAAGAAAATGTTTCAGAAAGGACTTCTAGTCAAATATAAGGACAAAAACCTGGGACATGCTGCATTTTATAGAACAGGGATTTTTCCTTTATTTAGTTATGATTTTATTTCATCACTTCTTTTTAAAACTGTATTTCAATTGATTTCAAAGAGGAAGGGAGAGGGAGAGAGAGATAGAAACATTATTAATGAGAGAGAATCACTGATTGGCTGCCTCCTGCACGCCTCCCACTAGGGATCTAGCCCACAATTGGGGCATGTGCCTTGACTAGGAATTGAAACCATGACCTCCTGGTTTATATATATATTGACAGTCAACCATTGAGCCACCACGGCTGTGCTATTTCATCACTTCATCATTCCCAAAAGGTCTGGAGGAGAGAGAAAGCTTCCTTTTCTACTCTTACTCATATTCTCTCTCTGTTCCTTACAGCTCACCTTCATGATTGCTGCCACTTACAACTTTGCTGTCCTTAAACTCATGGGCCGAGGCACCAAGTTCTGATCGCCTGTAGAAACTTCCCTTTTTCTAACAGCAAGGCTCTAACCACACAGACTACAGTGTTGCATTTCCCATGTTAACTCTTTGCCTTTACCACTGACTGGCCCTCTCCTTACTTGATGAGTGTAACAAGAAAGGGGAGTCTTGTGGTGATTGATATCTCTCTATGGACTCTCCCCGCTTATTTTCCTCTTTTAGTCATTTTGCTTCACAGCTGTTTCCTGCTAGAAATGGGAAATGCTTAAGATGGTGACTCCACCACTACAAGTCACAAAGAAGCAGAGGCTCTACTTCAACTTACAAGCATCTCCTGAGGACCAGGGAGTGTTTTCTTCTCAAAGGGCACTTCCACTGATGAAACAAAGTGGAAAGAAAGATAGTTAAGTAGAGGGAAAGAATGTACCTGGCCCCATTATCAACTATAGGGACCAAATATATTCTTGGTGTGCACAACAGAGAGTTCATTCCTGTCTCCCTATTACCACTGAAAATAGAAGGGAAAAAAAAGAATGCCAGTAAAACAATAAGAGCATTTGCCCAAATCTACCCATTACAGCTGGGAGAAGGGGGTCAAAGCAAGGATCTTTCAGCCATAGAAAGAGAGCACTGATCCCAATGGCAAAGGACTATTTAAGCCCTAACTCAGCCAATCTTACTTATAGCATAAGGGAGCATAGTCTCTGTGTAGACAGAGGGGGCACTTGCCTTACACCTCATTAAAGAAGAAAAACAAGGTGTTGTCCGCATTTTCTCATTCTCTTCTCCTTGAGAACAGATACCATGACAACCTGTGATTTCCAAGGAGCTGAGAATAGAGAAAAACTAGCTCAGATGAAAAAAGACTGGCTTAAATAATAGCAGTTGCTAGTGGCTAATGGTGTAAATGGAGCCAGCCCTCTGGTAGACACAAGATAGATAACTCTTTGGATAGCATGTCTTTTTTCTGTTAATTACTTATGTACTTTGGCCTCTGTCATACCTTCACAATGGTGCTCTTCTCATAGGGTCATTGTAGGTGATTTGAAGATCTTGATTTGTTTCAGAATGATGCACATTTCATATTTTCCAGTTTGTTTATCACTTGGTCAGGGCTGTATCAGAAAGGTCTGGAGAATGATCCTTTGAATATGATTCTTTAATGAAAATTGGACATTAAACATCACAAATGATATGTAAAATTGGCTAGTTCCATACATCTACTGGAATTTTCTATAAATTATTCTGCCTTTTGCAGAAACAGATTTGGTGAATTTTAATCTCAATTTGAATAACCTTTTATTTTAATAATTAGTTGATTGTTCTTTCTAGCTAGTGGGGGATGATTTAATTTAATGATGTTACCTTGGTGTGTTAAAGAGTCAGATTTAACATACAGGTTATTCTTTCCTGGTATACATCACTAAACAGAATACACCAGCTGTCAGCTATTCAGTTGGCAAGCTTCCACAGAAAAGGAAAGGTGGAAAGATTTTGAAACTTGAATAGCTCCCAAGCTTCAGTCTTCTCTTTCTTGTTTATAACTTTGGGTTAAAATATAAAAGGCTGATTGGTTATTATTGAAGGAAAGGTTTTATGGGTATGACTATAGGCAGCTCTTTTGTTGTAAAGAGTTGCATATTTTTCTCCCAAAGTGGTTTTGGCAATGTTTAAGGAGGTGCAAGGTCTTTACAAAGACACTAGATATTTGTTTTTAGACCAGTATACCAGATAAGCTTTCAGGCTGCATAGAGAGAGGAGATGGAAAAAGTTCTGTAAGAAACCAATCAAGGTCAAGGAAAGTGAAGTAACCCATACCTTGTGTTTTGTTTTAATTCAATATCATAACAAATAACCAACTCTTCCCTGAAAACCTCCCAGGCATACATACACACATGTATACACATAAAGAAGGTTAATCAACTGCAAGAGTTTCCTTCATTTCTGATATAGAATTTCAATTTTAACACACATAAAATATAAACTTTTAGAAACTTATCTTACAAAATGTATTTTGTAAAATTAAAGAAAATAAAATTAAAAATGTTCTCAATCAAACATTGTGTCCTCTGAGTGAATTGTTCTGTTTAACCCACAATTGAATTTGAATAATTGTATCTTTATTGTTCAAGGACTTCATTCATTTTTTCAGTTCATCCAAGTCATTCTCACAATTCTCTAAAATAGAGTTGATAAATCACTTCTATTTTTATAGCTGGTGACACTAAGAAATAGAGAAAAAATAAATTAACCCAAAAATTACATTTCTGAGCTTGGACTAGAGTTCAGATCTTGATACAAATTAATAGCCTGTTTTAGGGGTTCTTTTCTCCTAAGATGGATTTCAGAGTGGTCTGCTAATCCGGAGTCAAACATGGTTACTTTAATATAATAATGGTGCCCATCTCCTGTATCTCTAGAAGTACCTTATTGTTAGCTCTTTGAATTTTCCAATAATGAGTCCTTAATGTTTCATACATGAGTAATTCTCATGTATCTGAAAAATACTGGATGAAAGGTTTAATGTCAAAGCAGAGCAAATATGGTAAGAGCAATAAAATTTAGTTTGTGGCAGGACAGTATTAAAATGATTAGTGACATCCGCCCTAACCACTCAGTGGATAGAGCATCGGCCTGTGGACTGAAGGATTCCAGGTTTGATTCCAGTCAAGGGCATGTACCTTGGTTGCGGGCACATCCCCAATAGGGAGTGTGCACGGAGCAGCTGGATGATGTTTCTCTTTCAACGATGTTTCTAACTCTCTATTCCTCTCACTTCCTCTCTGTAAAAAAATCAATAAAATATATTTAAAAAATAAAATGATTAGTGACATATACTACTATGATTGGCTAACCCACTAGTCATTGGGACACAGCATTAAATGCTCAGCTAGCATTTGGTACTCTTGGATAGTACTCTAATGACCAGCCTAAAGAAAACTAGCTTAAAATTTATTATAGATTCATTGTCTCATAGTTGCAGCTGGCAAGGAACATGGCTAGAGAGAAAGGAGACCAGCTGGGGTCAACAAGTCAGTCATCACCTAAGGAGCTCCATTCAAAAATAGTTTCAATTTAATCTCCTGATTTCTGCTTCACTACAATTAATATTCTGCAAACAAGTCTGGTTGGATGACTTTAAGATGAAAAGAATAAAAATATGACAAGGACTTACTTTTAGACACTGGCAAACAAGGACACAGCACTGTATTTTAAAGAATTGATTCAGAATGCTATACAGTGAATGTATTTTTGCCTCAGAACAGCAGAAAGCCAGTTCCCAAGAAAGCTGTGTTTGTCTGCCCTTATTTGGCTCTGCCCTCTGGGACTGATCTATAGATGAAGTTTCCAGGCTCTCAGAAGCTGAGAGGATCTCCAGTGTATCAATTGAGCCCATTGTTCTTAGCTCTCCCACACATCATAAACCTCCTTTCTCTAAAATGAAAGAGCTCTCTTTGTGCTTAGATCAGCCAAAGATGAAGATGCAGCCGTATAAACAAAAAACATTTTCTTACAGCATCGGTTATGTTGCTTTTCCTATTTTCAAGGTCAGTACTGCATGCAATTATGTAGGGTATGGAAGCTGCAGGCTTGGCCAGAGCAACATTGGTTCATTCATTAATTCAGTCTACAAACATTTATGGAGCATGTACTAAGCTTTGTACTAAACCCCGGGAGTCTCAAGTTTGGGGGTGATGTGGGTAGAAAGGCGATAAAGATATGATCTTACATTCAAGGATTTCACTCAGCCTCAACCAGAACAGAGAGGTCTACTCGGGTAGAGTGAAGTGGAGGCAAGAAGCATGCAAGAAGCAATCTGACCAGCAGACTGCAATGGACATCTGAATTCTCTTTTCAGTATGTGGGAGAGGGTTGGTTAAGGGCACGTGGGTCTGGTTCTCTTGGGCCCTGATAAAAACAAAACTTCAATTTAGAGTCCTGACAACTTGTGACTTGCCCTCTCTATGTAACCCTGCTTCTGGCCTTACATGTGACAGTATTTATGCACATACTGTCACAATGCATGCACATGCTTCCACCCACTCAGTCATTTGAGGAGTCAGAGGGCACATGGAACAGGATTTACACAAACATGGGCTATTTATCATTGCTTTTTCTCTCCATCAAGGCTAAATATGAGAAGCTGTGGAAAGGTATGTGATAACGATACAAGGTACTTCTCTCTGAATTTCCTTACTGTGAGCACACAGAGTGTGTCTATTTTAACATTAACTTTTTAATATTAAGTAACAAATGGAACAAGAATTGATTCTTATATAAACAAAATCAAATGAAAACTTGGCCTTTTCTTGTATCAATAGCAGGTAAGGAATTCAAGTCAATATCTACAAATTGGGAAATATTTTCCTTGTTCACTCACTTGCATTGAAATAAGCAACCATGCTTTTCACAATTTTTGTTGTCCTGCAAAGTTTGCTGTCTGTGTTCCTGCTCTGATATTCCTTGAACTGATCTACTTTATTCCAAAGGAAAGAAAAATTAGATAAAGGAATAAATATTTTCCAGATTATGAAATAACCAAAGGAAATCCAACCTTATGATTTTATTCAAACCTCCAATAAATATTTATTTAATAAATTCTCTGTGCTAAGTATTATGCTAGGTGCTAGTAATGCAGCAGTGAATAAAACAAAACAAAGTCTCTGTTCTCATAGAACTCAACTAGACATAAAAAGGGTTATGGAGGGATATAGGAAGTGGGATGAAGAATGAGACTAACATCCTTTGACTGGAAAGTTAGAAAAGATAGAATCGGGGAGAAACATGTACAGTTCCATGAAAAACAAAGGGTCAAATAAAAGAAGATGTAGGCATGCAATTCTATATCCAGAGAAAGATGCCTGACATGCTATGGCATTTAGGGTCAAAAGATATTAAAAATGGCCTCTTATTCTGTTGTTCACCAGTGTGGACAGTAAGCCAACTCTGGGCTTCAAAGGAATGAGCTTCATTGATAGTCCATGTACTATGTGAAACTCTACCTTTCAAACATAAAAAGGGAAAACCACAAAGCCGAATCAGAGGGCTACAATTTATTTTAACTTTTGTTTTAGTTTTTAAAAAATTGAATTTATTGGGATGACTTTTGCAAAACCCTTCAGGTTTCAAGTATACAACGCAATAAAACACCATCTGCACACTGCATCATGTGTCCCACCCAAAGCAAACCCTTTCTGTTCCCTTTTTCCCCTCTACCCCTTTTCACTTAGCCCCCAACCCCATTTCCCTTTGGGTATCACCACACTGTTGTCTGTATCTATGTATTATTGTAAATGGACAATCAATAGGTCCGTGCTGCCTGTCACTACTTGAGCTAATTAAGCAGAGACAGCGTTGACTCATATATAAGCATTTATTCCAATACTGCCAGCAATATGGGAGAACAGCAGGTCATCCACAAAAATCTGCTCTGCACCATAAGCCAACTGCTTATATTGGGTAGAATTACAAAGATTACATGGGAAGTAGCCAAAGAGTATGCCAAATGGGCAGTTAACAGGTAAGCAGAGGGCTGGGGATCTTCACAGGGCTAGTGATATGCAAAGGCTGGGATCTTCAAAGGGCTGGCAATTCTGGTTTCTGCAACAAAGTTGTTAATATTTCCATGATAATAGGTAGCTCCCTGATGAGGAGGTTGGGCTGCATTTCCAGGTGAGCTCCCAAGTCTCCGGTGCAGCTGTCAGCCGGGTTAGAATGTGCCTTCTTAATCAGAATAAATCAACCACAGTTAACAGGGCATGATATATATATATAGGTTAATCCCTTCACCTTATTTTATCCAATCTCCAAAAGCCACTCCCCTCTGACAGCTCAGTCTGTTCCATATATCCATGTGTTTGTTACTATTTTGCTGGTCAGTGTATGTTATTCATTAAAAATACATCTTATTGATTTTTACAGAGAGGAAAGGAGAGGGATAGAGAGTTAGAAACATTAATGAGAGAGAGAGAGACATCTATCAGCCGCCTCCGCACGCCTCTACTGGGGATGTGCCCGCAACCAAGAAACATGCCCTTGAACAGAATCGAACCTGGGACCTTTCAGTCCGCAGGCTGACACTCTATCCACTGAGCCAAACCGGCTTCAGCTCTATGTTGTTCATTAGATTCCATATATAAGTGAGACAGTAGTATATTTGTTTTTCTCTAGTGGCTTATTTCACTTAGCATAATACTCTCCAGGCCAATCCATGTTGTCACAAAAGGTAAAATTTCCTTCGTTTTTTTCCAGCCATGTAGTATTCCATTGTGTAAATGTACCACAACTTTTTTAATCACTCATCTACTGGTGGGTATTTGGGCTGTTTTTAAATCTTGGCTATTGTAAATAATGCTGCTATAAACATAGGGGTGCATATATTCTTTCAAATTAGTGTTTTGTGTTTCTTAAAATATATTCCCAGAAGTGGAATTGGTGGGTCAAAAGGCAACTCTGTTTCTAGTGTTTGAGAAAACTTCATACTGCTTTTCACAGTGTCTGCACAGTCTGCATTCCCATCAACAGGGCATGAGGGTTCCCTTTTCTCCACACACTCTCCAGCACTTGTTTGTTGATTTATTGATGATACCCATTCTAGCAGTTGTGAGGTGATACCTCATTGTGGTTTTAATTAGCATCTCTCCGATGATTAGTGACATTGAGCATTTTTTTCATATGTCTATCGGCCATCTGTATGTCCTCTTTGGGATATGTCTATCCATCTCCTTTGCCTATTTTTTAATTGGGTTGTTTGTCTTCCTGGTATTGAGTTGTATATATTGCTTATATATTTTCAAAATTAATCCTTTATGAGTTGTATCATTGGCGAATATGTATTCCCATTCAGTAGGTTCTCGTCTCATTTTGTTGATGGTTTATTTTGCTGTGCAAAAACTTTTTAGTTTGATGTAGTCCCATTTGTTTATATTTTCCTTTGTTTCCCTTGCTTGAGGTGATATGTTGGCAAAAATATTGCTGCCTATGGTTTCTTCTAGAATTTTTATGGTTTCATGACTTAAGTTTAAGTATTTTATTCATTTTGAATTCATACTTATGTATGGTGTAATTTTCATTTTTTTTGCATATACCTAGTTTTCCCAATACTATTTATTGAAGAGACTGTCTTTACTACATTGTATGCCCTTGACTCCTTTGGCAAATATTAATTGAGCATAATGGCTTGGGCCAATTTCCGAGTTCTCTGTTCTGTTCCATTGATCTATATGCCTGTTCTTGTGCCAGTACCACGTTGTTTTGACTACAATATCTATAATATAATTTGATAACTGGTATTATGATCCCTTCTACTTTGTTCTTTGTCAAAGTTGCTGTGACTATTTGGGGTCTTTTGTGGCTCCATATGCATTTTTGGAGTATTTGTTTTAGAACTGTGAAATATGCCATTGGTATTTTAATGTGAATTGTGTTGAATCTATAGATTGCATTGGGTAGTATAGACATTTTAATTATGTTAATTCTTCCAATCCATGAACACAGTATATTCTTCTACTTGTTTGTATTGTCCAATCTTTCTTTGTTCAATGTCTTGTAGTTTTCCAAATATAGGTCTTTTACCTCCTTGGTTAAGTTTATCCTTAGGTATCTTATTTTTGTTGTTGTTGCAATGTAAACGGGATTAATTTTTTTAGTTTCTCTTTCTGACAATTCATTATTGATATATAAAAAGTCACCAATTTTTGAATATTAATTTTGTATCCTTCTGCTTTGCCCAATTCATTTATTAGACCTAGTAGGTTTTTGATGGAGTCTTTAGAATTTCTATGTACAATATCATGTCATCATGCAAATAATGATAGTTTTACTTTCTCTTTTCTGATTTGATGCCTTTTATTTCTCCTTATCTGATTGCTGTGGTTAGGTCTTCCAGCACTATGTTGAATAAGAGTGGTGAAAGCAGACATCCCTGTCTTGTTCTTAAGGTAAATGCTTTTAGTTTCTGCCCATTGAATATGATGTTGACTGTGGGTTTGTCATATATAGCCTTTATTATATTGAAGCATCATCCATCTATTTCCACTTTGCTGTGAGTTTTCATCATAAATAGGTGCTGAATTTTATCAAATACATTTTCAGCATCTATTGATATGATTATGTGATTTTTTAATCTTATCTTGTTTATGTGATGTATCATGTTTATTGGTTTGTGACTATTGTACTAACCTTGCATCCCTGGAATAAATCCAACTTGATAATGGAATATGATCTTTTTAATGTATTGCTGGATCTACTATGCTAAGATTTTGTTGAGAATTTTAGCATCTTTGTTCATTAGGGATATTAGCCTATTATTTTCTTTCTTTTTAGTGTCTTTATCTAGTTTTGGAATTAGATAATGTTGGCCTCATAAAAATAGCTTAGAAGTCTTCCCTCCTCTTGAATGTTTTGGGATCCTTTGAGAAATATAGGTGTTCTTTGAATGTTTGGTAAAAGTTGCCTGTAAAACCATTTGATTCAGGGATTTTTTTTTTAATTCTCACTCATGGACATGTTTATTGATTTTAGAGAAAGAGGAGAGGAGAGACAGAGAAACATCAATGTGAGAGAGAACAAGGATCAGTTGCCTCACATACACATCCAGACAGGGGATTGAACCCAAAACCTAGGTATGTGTTCTGATCTGGACTTGAACCCACAGAGATTTTGGTATACAGGATGATGTTCTAATCATCTGAGCCATCTTGTCAGGGCTGCTGGGAATTTTTAAAATTATTATTATTGCTTCAATTTCATTAGTTCTTATAGATCTATTCAGGTTTTCTGATTCTTCCTGATTCAATTTTGGAATATTTTATATTTCCAAAAATTTTTCCATTTTGTGAGGGTTACAAGTTAAAGCCAAACAAGTCAGCTGATATTTGAAAATGTGTAGATGGTCTAATTCTATGTGATAACTTCAGCTCACATGTAGAGATACTTAAAATGCATAAGGGAAATGTGGCCCTTGCAATCAAAGCTCTCTTCCATGTACTCGAATGTGTCATATATCAATTGTATGGACTCTCATTGGATTTAAAAGCTGAAATCAACTGTTTATCTTCTGTTTGTTTTAGTAGCTAAGACGGTTATAGCTACTTTGAAATATTTCCAGGTTAAGAATATTTTAATGTCATGTGTGAAAAGCCACGGCCAGCATGGTTTTTGGGTTCAAAGGCTTGGAGAAAGAGCAGACGCGTAAATTAAAACACAAGACAAGAAATAATAATTTAGAAATTATGGGGGGAAGCCAGGAAAAACTTAACAGTAGTAGTCAAGTTCCACTGTGTCTCAGTTTCTATTTGCTTTTATTTACTAGAATACACAATTGCCTTTTAGGGATGCAAAGGTGATTGTTTAGTAAACAGTAAGATTATTAGGTAGGGGGGTGGGGGGAGTTTGCTTTAGGCCAGTGGTCAGCAAACTGAGGCTTGCAAGCCACATACAGCTCCCAAGCTGTGGTTTGCCACAACTGTTGACTAATGAGTTTGCTGACCACTGACCTAGACTCTCAATTTCAATAATTACAGACTGTTGTTGTTCCTTGTGATTAAGCCCCTATCCCAGTGGTCAGCAAACTTATTAGTCAACAGAACCGCGGTTTGTCAACCACTGCTTTAGTACATTGAATCAGCAGTAGGAAATTCACCCTATGAATATCAAAGGAGCTCAGAAAGCCTTCTGACAGACTTCTCGCATTTATATTAATCACTGTTGATCTTGGTTTCCAGCAGCCATGTTTTACCATGTGGGGTTTTGATCATCTGTTTGTCTAAATATTAAAGAAGACATAAAATAACAGTCTGAAAAAAAAAAATTTGGCCCAGTCCACAAGGAGCCATAACTCCAACAATAATAGCTACACCTTATGGAGCCCTCTACAAAGTACTTCATTTTTTCCATTTTTAATTAACGTATTACATCTGTAGATATCTTCCCATTGCCCCCCACCCCACTCACATACACACCCTCACCCCCCAATGTCTTGCGTCCATTAGTTCTGCTTATATGCATGCATACAACTCCTTCAGTTGATTTTTTATCTACCCCACCTCTCCCTAACCTTCCCACTGTAATTTGACAGTCTGTTTGATGCTTTACTGCCTCTGTATCTATCCTTTTGTTCATCAATTTATAATGTTCTTATTATCCATAAATGAGAGAGATAATGTGGTGTTTCTCCTTCATTGAATGGCTTGTTTCACTTAGCATAAGGTTATCCAGTTCCATCCAGGTTGCTGCAAATGGTAAGAATTCCTTCTTTTTGATGGCAGCATAGTATTCCACTGTGTAGATGTACCATAGTTTTCGGATCCAGTCATCTGCAGACAGGCATCTAGGCTGTTTCTAAATCTTAACTATTGTAAATTGTGCTGCTATGAACATAGGGGTGCATATATCCTTTCTGATTGCTATTTCTAGATTCTTAGGATGTATTCCTAGGAGTGGGATTTCTGGGGCAAATGGGAGTTACATTTTTAGATTTTTGAGGTAACTACATACTCTTCTCCACAGTGGATGCACCAGTCTGCATACCCACCAGCAGTGGATGAGGGTTCCTTTTTCTCCACATCCTCGCCAACACTGGTCATTTGTTGATTTGTTGATGATTGCCATTCTGACAGGTATGAGATGATATCGTATTGTCGTTTTGATTTGCATCTCGCAGATAATTAGTGACATTGAACATGTTTTCATGTGTCTCTTGGTCTTCCTTCTGTCTTCTTTCGAAAGGATTCTATTTATCTCCATTGCCCATTTTTTTTAATTGGATCATTTATCTTCCTTTTATTAAGTTGTATAAGTTGCCTGTAGATGCTGGAGATTAAACCTTTAACAGTGATAACATTTGCAAATATGTTCTCCCATACAGTGGGCTTTCTTGTTGTTTTGTTGATGGTTTTTATTGCTGTGAAAAACCCTTTTATTTTGATGTAGTCTCATTTGTTTATTTTCTCTTCAGCTTCCATTGTCCTAGGAGCAGTATCAGTGAAGAAGTTCCTCAGGCATATGTCTGAGATTGTGCTGCCTATAGATTCCTCTAGTATTTTTATGGTTTCCCATCTTATGTTTAAGTCCTGTACCCATTTTGAGTTTATTGTTGTGTATGGTGTCAGTTTGTGGTCTAGTTTCATTTTTTTTTTTTTGCAAGTACCTGTCCAATTTTCCTAATACCATTTATTGAAGAGACTGTCTTGACTCCATTGTATGTTCATGCCTATTTTGTAAAATATTAATTGAGTATAGTGGTTTGGGTGGATATCTGGATTCTCCACTTTATTCCATTGGTCTATGTCTGTTCTTGTGCCAGTACCAGGCCGTTTTGAGAACAGTGGCTTTATAATACAGCTTGAAATCTGGTATTGAGATCCCACCTATTTTATTCTTCTTTCTCAGGATTGCTTGTGGCTATTTGGGGCCTTTTTTTTTTTTCTCCCAGATGAATCTTCAAAGAGCTCTTTCTAGATATGTGAAATATGCTGTTGGTATTTTAATGGGGAGTGCATTGAATCTATTGATTGCTTTGGGTAGTAGGGACATTTTAATGATGTTAATTATCCCAATCCACGAGCATGGTATGTTCTTCCATCAGTTTACGTCTTCCTCTATCTCTATTTTCAATGTCCTATAGTTTTCCACATATAGGTTTTTGCCTCCTTAGTTAAGTTTATTCCTAGGTATCTTAATCTTTTGGTGCAATGATAAATGGGATTGCTTTTTTAGTCTCTCTTTCTGTAAGTTCAGTATTAGTGTATATAAATGCCATAGATTTCTTGGCATTGATTTTGTATCCTGCTACATTTATGAATTCATTTATTAACTCTATTAGTTTTTGATGGAATCTTTTGGGGTTTTTTATGTATAATATCATGTCATCTGCAAAGAAGAATAGCTTTACATCTTCTTTTCCAATTTGGATGCCTTTTATTTCTTCGTCTTGTCTAATTGCAATGGCTAATATTTCCAGTACTATATCAAACAGGAGTGGTGAGAGTGGACATCCCTGTCTTGTTCCTGTGCTTAGGGGAAATTATTTTAGTTTTTGTCAATTGAGTATGATGTTAGCTGTGGGTCTATCATCTATGGTTTTGATTATGTTGAGGTATGATCCTTCTATTGCCACCTTGTTGAGAGTTTTTATCAAGAAAGGGTGTTAGGCCAAAGCCGGTTTGGCTCGGTGGATATAGCGTCGGCCTGCAGACTGAGGGGTCCCGGGTTCGATTTCAGTCAAGGGCACGTGCATTGGTTGAGGGCACGTCCCCGGTGGGGGGCATGCAGGAGGTGGCTGATCGATGTCTCTCTCTCATCGATGTTTCTGACTTTCTAACCTTTACCCTTCCTCTGTGAAAAATCAATAAAATATGTTTAAATTTTAAAAAAGGGTGTTGGATTTTGTCCAACGCTTTTTCTGCACCAATTGATATGGCTATGTGATTTTTATCTCTCAATTTGTTTATGATATGCACCACGTTTATTAATTTGCAGACATTGTACCATCCCTGCATTCCTGGGATAAATCCTACTTGGTCATGATGTATGATCTTTCTGATGTACTGCTGAATCCGATTTGCTAGAATTTTGTTGAGGATTTTGGCATCTATGTTTATGAGAGATATCGGCCTGTAATTCTCTCTCATTGTGTTGTCTTTATCTGGTTTTGGTATTAGGGTGATGCTGGCTTCATAGAAGGTGTTTGGAAGTGTTCCTTCTTCTTGAATATTTTGGAATACTCTAAGGAGGATAGGTTTTAATTCTTCCTTGAATGTTTGGTAAAACTCCCCTGTGTAGCTGTCTGGTCCAGCGTTTTGTTTGCTGGAAGCTTTTTTTTAAAAAATATATATATATATTTTACTGATTTTTTACAGAGAGGAAGGGAAAAGGATAGAGAGAAACATCGATGAGAGAGAGAAATCAATCAGCCGCCTCCCGCACGCCCCCCACTGGGGATGTGCCTGCAACCAGGATACATGCCCTTGACCAGAATCAAAACCAGGACCTTTTGGTCTGCAGGCTGATGCTCTATCCACTTATCCAAACCAGTTTCGGCTACTGGAAGCTTTTTGAGGAGGTCTTCAATTTCTTCCATAGTTATTGGACTATTGAGATGTTTAGATTCTTCCTTATTGAGTTTTGGAAGGTTATATTTTTCTAGGAATATGTCCATGTCTTGCAGGTTGTCCAATTTGTTGGAATAGAGTTGTTCATAGTATTTTTTAATAATCCTTTGTATTTTGGCGGGGTCTGTTGTTATTTCTCCACTTTCATTTCTGATTTTGTTTATTTGGGTCTTCTCTCTTTGCTTCTTGGTGAGACTGGCTAGAGGTCCATCAATCTTGTTTACCCTTTCAAAGAACCAGCTCTTGATTTTGTTGATCTTCTGTATTGCTTCTTTGGTCATATTATCATTTATCTCCATTCTGACCTTTACTATTTCCTTCCTTCTGCTTCCACTGGGCTTTTCTTGTTGTTCTCTTTCTAACTCCTTGAGTTGTAGGCTTAGGTAATTCATTACCATTTTTTCTTGTTTTTTTTTTTGCAGTAGGCTTGTAGAGCTATGAGCTTCCCCCTCTGGATCACTTTCACTGTGTCCCATAGATTTTGGATTGTTGTGTTGTCATTGTCATTTGTTGCCATGATGTTTTTTATTTCTTCTTTGATCTCTTTGGTTACCCAGTCGTTGTTTAATAGCATGCTGTTCAGTCTACATGTGTTTGATTTTTCTATTGTTTTTTATTGTAGTTAATTTCCAGTTTTATGCCACTGTGATGTGAGAAGATGCTTGTTATGATTTCTATCTTCTTGAATTTGAAGAGACTTTTCTTATGACCCAACATATGGTCTATCTTTGAAACTGACCCATGTGCACTCGAGAAGAACGTATATTCTGTGGCTTTGGGGTGAAATGTTCTGAAGATGTCAATTAATTCCATCTGGCCTAGTGAGTCATTTAGGATTGATGTTTCTTTGCTGATTTTTTGTTTAGAGGATTTGCCCAGTGGTGACAGTGGGGTATTAAAGTCTCCTACTATGGTTGTATTGTTGTCAATCTCTCCCTTACTATACTTCATGAGTTTTTTTATGTATTTAGGTGCTCCTATATTGGATGCGTATATGTTTTCCAGAGTTATTTCTTTTTGTTGGATTGTTCCCTTTAGTATTATGAAGTGGCCTTCTTTATCTCTTGTTATGTCCTTCACTTTGAGATCTAATTTGTCAGATATAAGTATTGCAACCCCCGTTTTTTTTTTTTCATTTCCATTTCCCTGAAATACCATCTTCCATCCCTTTACCCTCAATCTGTGTGCATCTCTTTTCCTGAGGTGGGTTTCTTTTAGACAGCAGATATATGGATCACGTTTTCTTATCCAATTGGTTACCCTATGTCTTTTGATTGGAGCATTTAATCCATTTACATTTAAAGTTATTGATAGGTACTTATCTGTTGTCATTTTTAGTCTTTACCCCCGAGTTCCTTTTTCGCTTCCTATTTCTTTTTATTACAGTAGACACTTTAACATTTTTGCATTGCTGGTTTGGTAGTAATATATCCCCTTAGTCCTTTTTTGTCTGTGAAGCTTCTGATTTCACCTTCAATTTTGACTGAAAGCCTTGCAGGGTACAGTATTCTTGGATTCAGACCCATCCTTTATATTTCATTCCATTCCCTTCTGGCCTGATGAGTTTCTGTTGAGAAATCAGTAGCTAGTCTTATGGGGCTTCCTTTGTAGGTAACTTTCTGTTTCTCTCTGGCCGCTTTTATGATTCTTACCTTGTTGCTGGTGTTTGCCAATATAATTATAATGTGCCTTGGTGTCAGTTTATTGGGGTTCATTTTGCTTGGGACTCTGTGAGCTTCTTGGATTTGTGTGGGTTTTCTCTTTCCTATATTGGGGAAATTTTCCATCATTATTTCTTCGAACAGATTTTCTAATCCTTTTTCAGTTTCCACTATTTCTGGAACCCCTATTATTTGGATGTTGGTTTGTTTCATGTTATCCCAAAGTTCCCTTAGACTCTCCTCTTACTTTTTAATTTTTTTTTTCTAGAAGATGCTGTACTTAGGTATTTTTTCCTACCGTGTGTTCTAGCTCACTGATGCGGTCTTCTGCTTCTTCTAGTCTACTTTTGATGCTTTCTATTAAGTTCTTTATAGCAGTGATGTCATTTTTCATTTCTTCTTGATTATTCTGCATTTCTTCTAGGTTCTTCTGCATTTCTTCTTGCTTCTTCTTCATTTCCTCTAGGTTCTTCCTCATTTCATCTTGGTTCTTACTCACATTGTCGATTTTGTCTTCCATTCTTTTCATCCACCTTATGATCATTTCTCCGAACTCTTTCTCTGGCAGGCTTATTTCTGCTTCTATTTCGTTAACTTCCTTTTCTGGTGAAACCTGGCTTTCTGTTATATGCGGGCTGTTTCTTCTGCCCATGGTCTTTCTTCTCCAGGTGTCTGGTTATGTAGTTCTCTCTCCTATGTTGATTCAAAGGCCCAAACTACACCACAACCAGGTACAACACACAAGGCACTGAACAGAATTCACAATGTTAATAATCATAAATAAGGTGACCACCAATGAAAGACAAATTAGGGGTAAGTAGAGAAAGAAGAAGAGCAAAATGAGGAAAAAAGAAAATAAAGAAGTGCCAAAATCAAATTGGGAGAGGGAGAATAAAATAAATAAATAAATGAACAAAATAAAATAAAATAAAATAATAAAAAGGAGAAGAAGAAAAGAGAAAAGAAGTCAGAGAGAAAAAAAAGAGGATAAGAGAGAAAAGAGGAAGAAAATATAGCTGTCAGGAAAAAACTCCAATAGAACAGTCACTAATCCCAACAAATGCCAGCAACCAGTACCTGGAGATTAATACAAACTACAAATAACAACTGGTATCGAGGGAGGCAATGGAAAAGAGAGGTAAAAAACAAACCAAATCAAAGCAAACAAAAAGCAAAATAAAACAAGTAGAATAAGCTAAAACAATCTCACAAAAAAAGTACAAAAAAATGATATAATCACCATTCAGGCAAACAGCAACAAAAGGACATAGAGAAAAACTACTTTTTGGATAGTGAAGACAAGAAGAGAGAGGTTTGTATGGACTTGGAGTAGGCAATTTGAAATTAGATACATACATGGGGTAGAATTTTAACCAGGTAAAGAGAAAGAATAGGGAGAATCTAAAGTTGGAAAAGGGAAAGAGAAACAAGACAACAAAATGGGAAAAGTTAGGAGGAAAGTGTTGTCATAAAGGTAGAGTTGAGTTGGAGTAAAATTATGCTAAAGGAAAGATGAAAATAGAATGTAGAACTCTAATCCCAAAATAAAATAGAGGGAAAACAAAATGACACTTGTTTTTTTTCCAAAAAGGTAAAATCATAGTAGTAATAATACTAGTTGAAAACAAAAATGTAATAATTAAAAAGGTAAAATCAATTGAGAAGGAAAGAAAAAAATAGTTCTTTAATTAAAATATGCAAAAATGAAAATAAAATAAAATAAAAAAATTTTAAGAAAGAGAAAAAATAGAATGAAAACAAGGAGCCAAGATGGCGGCATAGGTAAACACCTACACTGCTGCCTCGCACAACAATTTCAAAACTACAACTAAAAGACAGAACAGACATCATCCAGAACCACAGGAAAGCTGGCTGAGTGGAAGTTCTACAGCTAGAAGGAAAGAGAGGGGTTCACAGACACCCAGAGGAACAGCAAAAAGCTGAGGTACGGAGACG
>PVJN01003037.1:0-107924 GCA_004026805.1 Lasiurus borealis | reverse complement strand
ACCTCACACCTGTCAGAATGGCTATCATCAACAAATCAACAAACAACAAAGACTGGAAAGGATGTGGAGAAAAAGGAATCCTCGTGCAACCACTTTGGAAAACAGTATGGAGTCTCCTCAAAAATGTAAAAATGGAACTTCCATTTGATTCAGTGATCCCACTTCTAGGAATATATTCCAAGAAACCAGTAACACCAATCAGAAAGAATATATATTCACTACTATGTTCATAGCAGCACAATTTATAATAGCTAAGATTTGGCAACAACCTTTGTGCCCATCAGTAGTTGAGTGGATTAAAAACTGTGGTACATCTATACAATGGAATATTATGCTGCTGTAAAAAGGAATTAGCACACTTATTATTTCTCTCATTTGTTCCTTCTCCATCTCCTTTGATCTTCTACCAATTTTAACTTGTCAAAATGTGTAATATTAACATTTTACAAAACTATATAATCTGGTATCCTTCAGTTTTTGTGCTGATATACAAATAGATTTAATTTTCAACTATTTTACTCTTCTTAATGCTTTGCTATCAATGAGATCTATGTATTGATACATCAATCTTTTCTAAGTATGTTATCATCATGTACAAAATTCTCAGCTAATATTATCTGCACTTATGATTGTATTTGTTATGTATTATAAATTTTATGGATATAAAATCATAGCAACAATTGCACTTACTATTTTATATGATTTTCTTTAGGCTACCATAAATACTTAACAATGCTACCATGAAAAATTGTCATTAAGATATAATACCTATATCAGAGTTCTTATAATTGTTGTGTAAACAACCAAAGAAGCATTCAAAATAACTCATTTAAATACAAAGACTTAGAAACCTGGGTTCTCAGAGTTCAAAGATGTGCAGTAATGGGAACAATGGGGGCATGAAGATAATTGATGATGGAGATTGTTTTCATTGAATAAATGTATAACTTAATTGAACAAAATAACTAAAATGTTAAAGATAAGTAAAGTTAAATTTCTCCCCACCAGAACAGATATTTTAAAACATAAGAAGATGAAAGTTAGAAACTTGGAAGTGTTGAATTGACATTATCGGTATTACTGCATTACAGATAGATAAATAGAAAAATATAAATGCAGAGGTATATAAGTGTGTATGAGTCCTATCTATTTCTATAATAGAATCTAGAGACAATAACACCTTTGCAACTTTTCTCATGGGCTGATGAAAATCTTAAGAGAAATAATATATAGTTTCTTAATTTTCTTTGAAATAGTACTCTTCTAATCAAGAGAGCTATTTTTACTTTTATTGTTTTACATTTTAGAGTATAATAGATTTTACTATTTTTTGTCATTGTGCAGGAGGGACACAATAATGATGTATTGGGGGTTTTAACTCCTTATTAAACAAATTTCCAATGAATTCTAGCCCTACATCCCAAGCAATTATATTCATATTAATTTTCTTACCAGTACATTCTGTAAATTCTTGGGCCCTGTACAACTTCTGTTGTGCATATTGGAATATTTCACAGATTTCACCATTTTGAGTTTAGAATTTAATTTCCCTGAGACTGCTAAATCAGTAATAACTTCTACTGCCTACCATCTTCCATTTTCTGAACTATATTTGCTAATTGTTTTTGGTTGTAATATTTTTCTTTGAAGATATATCTTTGAAAAATGTCCTAATTCTATTAATAGAGAATGTATTTAATTTAGCAAATTCATAAAGATTTAGGAAATTGAGAAAGATGTTTGTTCAGTCCACCATTTTTGAACTAAAGATAGTTTTACTTTACTTTTTAAACTAAAATACAAAAGAAACAAAAGCTTATTATATTTAATGAGTTGCCTGAATGGAAAATATAATAATATTTTCCAGTTTACATAAAGCAAGATGGGAGAATTTTTATTTCTTAGTTTATTCCAGAGATCATGAAGCATTTCTATTTATTCATGTCCTTTTAAGTGAGAGACCAATTGTATTATCATAAATGGCAAACATATGTCTATATTTCTGAGATTTAGAATCTTTAAAACTTTTTAAAACCATTGTAGGATTTACTAATAATCTTCTGGCAATCCTACTTTAAAAAGTTATCAAAGATAAAAATGAGTCATAACAGTTGTTCTTTATAAAAATACAAGCATACCCAATGTAGCAATTTTCTCTATAATAAAAAAGTGTTCTTTAGTGGAACAAATATCCATTGTTAGAAATGTTTTTAAAATGCTTTGAGATGCTTCCGATGCCAAGACAATAAAATCAGGCTTACTGTGGTAGAAATAAGATAGGGGTCACTGGAAAAATGCACCTGCTTGCCATGCCTTAGCTGCCCCATGCGGTCATCTGTGACACAAACACTTTCTATTTGTCTACTTCTCTGTCATTTGTGTGGAGGGTGTTGTCCTCTTTCTTTTGATGAAGTATCATTATCACAAGACATGTGCCATGCCTTTAGTCACTCACATCTGAATCCAGGCATAAAGAATGAGTAGAAACAACAACGGTTTTCTTCAGGAAGACTTGGTTTATTTTGCTTCATCTCTCTGTTTATCTATATTTACCTATGTATTTGTTTATTACTTTTGGATAAGAAGAAACAAGCAAAAGAAGATAGTATCATATCTCAAAAGAGTGGGAATTGGTCACCTAAGATCAATAGAAAAATATTAAATGAAATTGTTGAATTATTACTGACCAGTCATGATTTATCCACTGTAGAATAGGACTTTATATTCACTAAAATCAAATAAACTGTGATTATGTAAAAAAGAAAATATAGTGAGATTGACAATTTAAAGATAAATGACAATAGACATTATGACTCTATAACATGTTTTGAAAAATAAATATGTTTAAATCTATACAAACAAAATACAAATTTAGTAGTAACTTAAAATGTATTGAAAATGAGTGTTTTAAATAATTTTTTGTCTATTTTTCTTCCCCAAAGTGTTGTGCCTCCCTCATAACAGCATCTCATAAAAATAACACACACACCCACACACACATACACACACACACACACACACACACACACACACTCAAACGTGCAGCCAACATGATTCAGTGGTTGAGTGTAAACCTATGAACCAAGAGGTCATGGTTCGATTCCCAGTCAGGGCACATGCCCCGGTGAAAAATAAGTATCCAATTCTAAAAAGAAAATCCTGTTTAATTGGTGTATTAGATAGAAGAAAAAGCACCATGATTTAATTAGAAAATTGAATACTTTATTTTTATTTGCATCTGTATATCTTTATGAACTATGATTTTCAGCTGGAGCAGCCACTAAATAAAATATTATAATAAATTTATATTAGATTATGAGTTATCATATCCCAAAACATAACAATAAGATTAAAAATAATAATTCAACCAAAATGATTCTTAATAATGTATTAAAATACTAATAAATAATTGCACACTTTCATATCATGATAAAATATTGCAAGAAATATTTCACTTTATTGAAAGTATTATAAGATAGCATTGGTACACATTATAATTTTAGCCTTGGATAAAAAAAAACACAAAGTATCTGAAATCAAAAGTATATTGGAACCCAGTTAATATTTAATGAATAATCTTAAATAAAAATGAAACAGCTGAATGAGTGCTTGGAAAACAAAAGGAGTAAACATACCTTACAAACTATTACCTAAATAAGTAAAATTCTTTCTCTACATTATAGGAAGAATTTTTCTAAGTCACCTAAAAAAACAAAGAGCATTTAAAAACAATATGTAAGTGCAATTATTAGTTCTTTATTCTATTGACTTTTTACCTTGAGTCTAAAATGAATCTTAAAAGAAATTACATGTATTAAAAGGATTAGTCTAAGAGACACTTCCAATTAAATTTTAACCTGTGACATTTTAAGAAATGTTTTCTATTAATGAAACCAGGAGATTACTTACTTATTCTTAATGAATTCTATTCATATTTTTAAAAACTATTTCAAATCTATAATATTAATTTTAAAATTATACACACTAAACATTATACAGATGTCTTTTCAATGTTGTTCACAATTACTAACCATGGGTAAAATGAGTTAAGTAATTGTGATATAGTTCTTCAAGGAAAGAAATAATAGATTTTCTTGATTTTCATCTCTCTGCAAACCGAGGTTTCTCAGATAAGAAGGAATATTGAATCAATACTATAACAAAAATTGTGCTTGAGTATCTAGTCTGCTGGGTTGCCTTATGGATTTTGAAATCAAAAATGAAAATATCAATTCTTACCTGAATTTTCAGCCTCCCAACCTTCTATACATATTTTGGACTTGCTATTTCCCATAAACATGTGAGCCAATTTCTATAAATAAATGATTACAGTATATAGATTAGATAGAGAGATGATAGGTAGATGATAATAGATGATGACGCTGATGATAAATGATATATAGATGATAGATAGATAGACAAATATTTTGTTTCTCTGGAGAACATTGATTATTACAGATTTTGGTCCTAAAAGTGGTTCTAGAGGAACAGAGGCTACGGATGAGGTTTATAAATTAGTTCTGGGATTTATGGAATTGCCTCAATTATGTGGCTGTAATTAAGAACACTAATTATGTCTAATGGTAAGGAGAACACTGATTATCCATCACAATATGTGGCGATAGAGATACACAAATCTCCACCGTTGGATACTCCTAATCAAATACTTAGAAGAGGCAAGGCTTTGGATGAGCATATATTTGCTATCTTAGAAGATTTTTGTCAAATTAACGACTACAGTGAGATAAGCTGGTTGCAGCTAACTGTGCTGGACAAAGTACAAAAATAAAAATTTTGATTGAAAAATAATTTAAAAGGATGAGCTAAAAGCTCCAAATTTTCTGCATGGATGACCTGAAAGTATTCACGTCTGCCCTGAATGGAACCTATATCTTCTATATCTATAGAGATGAGATTTCTAAAATAAAACCCACTCTCCTTCTGTGAGTGGTTGAATTATAACACATATTGAGTTCCCAACCTGTCTGCTGTTGAAGTGACTGCATAGATTGGGAAGGGACATTATCTGGAAAATCAGATTGGGTACATAGGAGCAGACCCTGGTATAACTGGGGACACTGAACCTACAAATTGAACCAAGTTCTTCTCTAAAGAGGTTAATGCTGGACTTCCAAGGAATCTGTAATGGCTTCCTTTTATTTTTTATTTATTTTATTTTATTTTTATATATATTTTATTGATTTTTTTACAGAGAAGAAGGGAGAGGGATAGAAAGTCAGAAACATCGATGAGAGAGAGACATCGATCAGCCACCTCCTGCATGTCCCACACTGGAGATGTGCCCTCAAGCAAGGTACATGCCCCCGACTGGAATCGAACCTGGGACCTTTCAGTCCGCAGGCCAATGCTCTATCCACTGAGCCAAACTGGTCTCAGCATGGCTTCCTTTTTAGATAGTTAGTTTTCAAGATACTTTTGATTCTTAACAGAAGCCACCTTTTCTAATCCACTTTTCTTCTAGAAGATCTTCAATTAGACTGCTTACAGACCTGGCAGCCCTTGAATAAAAGGGGGTCTGGTCTCTTAGAGGAAGGAACCCAGTACACAGCAAAAATGTATACCATTAATGTTTTTCTCAGCCTTCCCCTTTTACCAGACCTACATCCTTTTACCAGAGTGCGGTGCTTTGGGGAAAAGGAATTAATCTTTTGGGGAATTACTGGACACATCCTCTGAACTGAAACTTTTCCCAGAAGATCTGAAATATTACTGTGATTCAAAGACCGAGAAAAGACTAAGAAAATCAACTATGCAATAGACTTTTAGCTCAGGTGCACTTCACAGTAAGCTCAGTGGATGCTCATGCCTACTTTTTGCTTATTTACCCAGTTCCAAAATTCATAATTGCCATATGCATACTCAGAAATTGGTAGAATCCCAGCATTTGGTCCATGACTTGTGAAGGGAGGGTTCTTATGGGGAGAAAGGCCAAGTGGAAGCCACTAGAACTGTACAAAGAAAATCACATTCCGGCGGGATTGCTGATGAGCGCTGCCATCAAAGACTTGAATCCGGGGGTTGGCTTCTATCATGTCTCCATTTGCTGAAGCATTTGGGCTTGTGCAATGAATGGTTGCATAAAGGTAAGAATGAAATAAAGTCAAAGTTTTTTAGGAAAATACTGTGAATGTACACTTTTCTATGGCCACATGTAAAATCACCACCAACTTAGAAACTTAAAACAGCACATATTTATTATCTCACAGTTTCCATGCACCAGGAGTCTAATAGAATTTTATTGGGTCCTCCATTCAAGGTGTCACCATGCTGACTCAAGGTGTGAGGTCTTCTAAGGCTCAAAATCCTTTCCATCTTCACTGGTTACTGAGAGTATGAAGTCACTTTTGGAGGAGGACTATGGGTTATGCTTTCTTGCTATCTGTCAGCTGGGGTTGTTTTAAACTCCTGGCATGCGGCCTGCCAGATGCGAGGTTGACATGCTTACAACCATTCCTGTAATATGTCTCTCTCCACATATCATGGCAGGTCGCTTCTTCAAAAATCACTTCAATTATCCACAACCTTTTTAAAGAATTCACCCAGGACAGTGTCCATTTTGAATACACTCAGAGTCAACTGATTAGGAATACTAATGGGTCGTGCAAAATCCTTCTGCCATATAAAGTGCTATAATTATGCTAGTGATGTCCCATCATATTCACAAGTCAAATTTATAAAAAAAATTAGAAGGAAATATACAGAAATTTGCAACAGGAAATATGAAATGTTTTCTATTAGAGAAACTTTGAGTGCTGGACTGAGTATTTAAAACAATGTGTTTAGCTAATAAAAATCAAGGTAACTTTTAGAAATAGGTAGGAGTGGAATAAAAAAAAAAGAGAGAGCCCTAATCGATTTGGCTCAGTAGATAGAGTGTCGGCCTGTAGACTGAAAGGTTTCAGGTTTGATTCCAGTCAAGGGTATAGACCTTGTTGCTGGCACATCACCCTTTGGAGGTGCGCAGGAGGCAGCTGATTGATGTTTCTCTCTCATTGATGTTTCTAATTCTCTATCCCTCTCTCTCTGTAAAAAATAAATAAAATATATTTAAAAAGAATGGAGAAAAGTGACCTCTAGAATCTGGAAGAGAATTCTTTTTAAAACAACAACAAAAACAGAAACAAAGAGAGAGTACTTTAGCAATTTTTAAAAGACAGATTTGGAAATGTGGGATACTTGAGATATTCATTTCAGATTGACAAATCAATGAAATATTAACTAGAAAATTGTGACCTGAATTTACTTACCTCAGAAATGATGTTGATTACAAAGGAATTTGAATAATATTGTTAAAAAGGAGGGTGCATAAAGAAAAAAGAATAAAATATTAAAAGTTATCTACACCTGAGAACCTGAAAAAAGCAATACAGAAGAGAGTTCTGGTTTTGAATGATAATTAGTTTTCTATCAGTGATTTAAAAAAGTATCATGAAAGTAGGGATTCAAACAATAAATTTATTATTTTGTTCTTTTTGAAGGTCAAAAGTGCAAAATCGGTCTTCCTCGGCTAATATCAACACCTCAGCGTGGATGTGTTCTTCCTGGAGGCTGCAGAAGAGAATCCACAACCTTGTGTTTTCCACAGGCACCACATTCTTTGGTTTAATATTGTTCCTCCATCTGAAAAGCCAAAGGAAGTGTGATCTACCATATCTATTCATCCTTACCTCTTCTGTTTCTGTCTTTCAATTTAAAGTAACCTTAAAAGTACATTGAGCTACTTGAATATCTACAGATAATCTCATTATAAACTTAGCTGTTAAACTTAAGATCATCCACGACCTTAATTCCTTTTTCCCATCTATGCTAATAAAATCTTAGGTGGCCCTTGTGTGATGCCCTCACATCATCACAGGATGGCTGCCACAAAGATGGTTGCCACAAGATGACCACCACACGATGGATGGCAGGGGAGGGCAGTTGGGGTGGTGAGACTGGCAGGGGAGGGCATTTGGGAGTAACCAGGTTGGCAGGGGAGGGCAGTTGGGGAAAACCAGGCCTCCAGGGGATGGCAGTTGGGGGTGACAAGGCCAGCAGGGGAGGGAAGTTGGAGGTCATTGGGTCAGCAGGGGTGGGCAGTTGGGGGTGATCAGGCCCTCAGGAGAGCAGTTTGGCATCCATCAGGCCAGCAGGGAGCAGTTAGGGGGCGATCAGGCTGGCAGGCAGAAATGGTTAGGGGCAATAAGGCAGGCAGGCAAGAAGTTAGGATCCAGCAGTCCTGGATTGTGAAAAGGATGTCTGACTGCCAGTTTAGGCCTGATCCCGCAGGCTTTGGGCCTAAACCGGCAGTCAGACTTCCTCCAAGGGGTCCCATATTGGAGACAGTGCAGTCCGGGCTGAGGGACACCTCTCCTGTGCATGAATTTTGTGCACTGGACCTCTAGTAAGAACAATGGCTTTGGAGGTTTTTGCTTTGTCAGACTTTAAAACTGAATCTTAGGTCTGATTTTTCTTCATGCAAAAAGTGACAGTTGGTGGTTTTGTGAGCTGGTTAGAAATTCACAGGTCTGCAATGTTCTGGGGAATTTATATTGGACGCTCTTATATCTAGCAAATAAAAATGTTAATATATTCTTATTGTTGGTATGTGCATGACTGTGTTATTAGAAACCATTTTATAATTTTCCTGCTTTAAATAGAAATGTCTATTTATGAATTCTGCTTGTAGTTTTTTCACAAATAAAATAGTAAAATAAAAATAATAATAATGGCAGCTTCAGAAGATCAGGATGTGGACATTTTTCTGGATTCATTATTCTGCCTACCACATGAAGGTCATCACGCACATGGGTAGAAGAGAAGCCATTTAAATGATAAATATTTTGGTTTATTATCCTTATTTTAGTCATTCTCCATGGCACTGTGAACTTTATTGGCACTCATCTTAGTCTGTATTAGTCTGTCTGATTTGCATCATTTTAAAAATCCAAAACACATGTCCTAGATAAACCTTAAAAATATAAATTATTTAATATTAAAAACTAAACAAACTAATTGTTGAGTGGTGACTAGATAAGTAATTCAATGAAAGTATTAAATGTCCCTCACCATATGATCTAATTTTTTTAAAATAATTCTCATAGGATACTTACATTGATGAAAAACTTGTGCTAAATTTTATAATTTTATAGCAAATTGAGCATCTTTTCATTAACTTTTTAAAATCAGTGAGATATTGGAGCTACAAGTTTATGCTTTGTCAACATAAGCTTATTTTTGTACACCATTGGAAAGAACTTGCTGAACTCTTGTGTAAGGTCTGTGGGCACCAGAGATGTTAGCTGGTAAATTTTTAATGTTTTCTTTTTTTTTTTTTTTGCACTTGAAGAGCACCACACACAAAAAATAAAAGTGCTTCATTAACATTTATTATTTCTGCAAAGTTAAAAAGAGAGCACAGTCAGCTCTGATTATAACTATTGTAGATGAGAAATGATGTGTTACTAAAAAACATTCTCAACTTTATTTTCATGGATTTTATTAAAAACTAGTGGCCTGGTGCATGGACTTGTGCACACTGAAAGAAAATTAATTAGAAGGTGGCCGGCAGGGTGGGACTGGGCCAGATGGGCTGCATATGCCCTGGAGCCAACCTCACATGGTCCCTCCCTAGCCAGCTGCACCTGGGGTGGCTCAGGGGCTCGAAGGGCGTCTGTGAAGTAAGCGGGGTCCCACCAGCAGATGGGGTCCCTTGGTCTGGATTGCGGAGATCAGGCTGAAACCAGCAGTCTGACTTCCCTTGAGGGGTCCCAGAGTATAAGAGGGCACTCTACAAAGTTGCTGTCACTCAACAGCTCCTGCATTGAGCATCTGCGTGCTGGTGATTAGTATGTGTCATAGCTATGGTCAGATTTTCGAATGGTCTGACAGTCACTTAGGCTTTTATATATATATATATATATATATATATATATATATATATATATATATATGAGTGTGTGTGTGTGTGTGTGTGTGTATGCACATATCTCCAAAAGCATCAAATATAAAACATTTAAATTTCAATGGGTCTTATTCATTTTAAAAGAAAAATGAGAATAATTTTGTTTGCTATGAAAATGACTATATTATTATTGTTATTATTATTAAACTAGAGAAAAATATTTTATGGTGGATTTCAGGGGACTCATATTTTTTCATCTCTTGCTTTATTGTGTGCCAATCAACTTTTTATTTATTTAATTGTTTAAATATTTTATTTTATTCATATATATTTTTAGAGAGAAAGGAAGTAGAAGGAGAAGGAGAGAGAAACATTGAGGTGAGAGAAAAACATCAAATACCTGCCTACAGCATGCACCCTGACCTCCGATCTATTCTGCAATCTGGGCATGGGCCTTGACTAAGAATAAAACTCAGAGACCTCTCAGTGCTTGGGAGTTTGCTCAACCAACTGAGCTCAATCCACTTTTTATTTTTTGTTAATCCTCACCTGAGGATATTTATTTTCTATTGAATTTTAGAATGAGAGGAAAGGAGGAGTAGAGACAGAGAGAAACATCAATGTGAGAGACACATATTGATTGGTTGTCTCCCACATGGGCTGGGGATGGAACCTGCAAACGATCTATGTGCCCCTTACTGGAATTGAACCTGCAACCCTTCAGTCAGAGGGATGACATTCTAACCACTGAGTGAAACCTGCTAAGGCTCAATCCACTTTTTAAATGGTTGAGAAATATTTGATTTAATGAGTGATATATAGGTGTCTCTTAGATAATTCATTAGGATTCTAGGAACATAAACAACCCAGGACCATAAAGACAGGAATTAACTCTAGAAATGAGTTAATCTTATACTCTTTTTTTTTTTCTTTTCTTCTCCTCATATCTATACATTACTATTTTCTTTTCTTCCCTTTTCTCTTTTCAACTTTTCTTATTTTTCTCGCTATTCTTTTTTATTTCTACAAGTCATACAGTCACAACTTTAAAACTCCATCTAGGATCCTCAGTTTTATTTTGCACATGCTCAATAATAGCTCTAGACTGATTCATAAATTTCTTTGAACACTTTCATTAATTTAATATTTTGTTCACCTATTATTTTCTTGTAATTATTTACAAACTTTAATATAAATCAATGAAGCAAGAATAGATTCCTGTTTTCATGAATTTTATATTCCAATGAAGAGAAACAGGGGGTAAACAATAAACAATGAAGAGTACATTTTGCACTATGTAAGGAAGTAATGAACATTGTGAAGAAAATATAAAAAATACCCTCCTATTTTAAATTATTGTTTATTTTTATTGACATCGAATATATTATTTGTTTTAGTAATTTCACTTAGGACAAGAGAAATGGCATGTTGATGACCACAGATACATAGCCTACACACAACATGCCCCATTATTTCATGAATCTTTGTAACTACTAAGAAATTGGATTTAGCTTTAACATTCCAACATCTGAGTTGGGAAGTAGATTAAATTCTTTATATTTTTCTACTTTTTTATTGATTTCTTTGGGGACCATCTCCATAACCCACTTTACTTCTTTCTTTAAATATTAAAAAAAGTTCCTTAAATGAGTATTGTATGTATATTGGGTTCATTTATGCCTAATCATTAAAACTTATTTGTACAACAGCATAGCAAATCCAGTGCTAGAGCCCAAGAGCTTGTAAAATGAATGATCCCCTAAAAAGTGGGAACATCATTGTATTCCATTATTAAATAAACAGCTTGTATCTCTGCCCAATGCACAGACTTGCCTTAACAGTCTTCCATCAAGTTTTATTTGCGTGTAGTCATAATAGTGCTGATTTCAAAAAAAAAAGACCTGGGCTGCAATCTGGACACTCCCATCTGTGAACCAGGAAGCCTGCTCTGTTTTGGACGGGAGAGAATCATAGAATTCAGACCACACAGCAATGGTATTCTGGATGTACTTGGAAGGCCCTACTGTTGGCATCTGTGGGCAGTGAACCTATCTTTTCATGTATGCAGTGTACCACTCCCTGAAATGTATTCTTCAGCATGCCGTTGAATATACTATTTCAACATAATGGGTGAGCTTTGGTGTGCTGCTCCCTGACTCTGTGAATAGGTCCTCTGACATTTCCCAAGATATGATTGGGTATTACTGTGCTCAGAATCGTCTGATACCCTTCAAAAATGTGGACAGTTTTGACCAATGCCCAGTAATAAATTAGCAATTATCTTTCAAATGGCCAATTCTAAGTCCAAATCTAAGAGTAGCACATTTTTTTTAATTCCCATCTGCATATGTTTTGAATGCAGATATTTGTCATACTGTCTGAGCTGCTGGACCACAAGTTCCTGGTGGGACTCCCGTGCCATCACTCTGTAAATGATTTAGTGCTTGCCTCTGCCCACTCAGCTTCAGATTACTTTCTGAGGGTTCTGTGAATTGGATCCAACAGGATTTCTATTTCTGGAATATGATTTTGCCAAAAAAAAACCTGAAGAAACCACCTACCTTCTGAGCTTCTTGCTTATTGCCAGGATCTGTCCAAGGTAGTAACATAATCCTCATAATTTGAGGATTGTCTCTGCTTACTCAAGACCAACTAATTTGCAGGGGTTTCATGAATTGGGTTAGGCGTTGAATTTACCTGAAGTCCTCAGCAGGCCTCCATTTGTCAGAGAGGTGACGAAGGTTCTGAGCTGTTCCTGAGCTTCAGCTTCTTTTCTAAGAAAATTGATGATCATGTTATCACCAATCATTAACTTATATTAATGATTATTGAGTCCAAGATCTGCATCCATAGATTATGACAATATGCAGATGAATTCAAATATCTCTTTGGCAAAACAATGAATGCATACTGTTTTGCATTCCATGACAATGCAACCTCTGAATGGCTACACTGCAAGATTGGAAATTTTTTAAAATTACACTTTGCATTTAAAATCATTTTGTGTTAGTTTCAGGAATACAGAATAGCGATTAGACAATCATATACTTTACAAAAGAGTCTCCCTGATATTTTTTTTCAAAAGGCAATGAATCCAAATTTATGATATCTGCAATTATTTGAATTGTAAAACATTATGTCTTCTTTTAAAGTGAGGAATATTATTTTCACCAACAAAACTGGGATTTTGCTGTTGAAAATCAGCAAATTAGAAAAGTTCAACAAAATCTTAAAATAGAAAAGGTAAACAAAAGCTCATACATGAATACAAAAAGGGGAAAAAATGAAAATCCATTTAATCCATAAGGATATAAACCAGGAAGATGTTTAAGAAAGCATATATCTTTAATGAAAAATGCATATATTTCTGCAAATCTAAAACCTAACATATATTTAGTATTTTACATATATTTAGTATTTAAAAAATATATAATTTATTATTGAATAAGCATGATTATTTTAACAAGCTAACTTCGGAATTACCATTTGGCGGGGTGGGGGAAGGAGGAAAGGAAATCACAAAATTTATGTCCCTTGAACAGTCTACATTTTGTAGAATCTTTCTACTGAACTGCTTCACTTCTCACAAATACCAAAACAGGGCTCCTACTGTTCTGAGAAATAGCAGTGTTTGATGGATTAATAAAGATGTGCTGAGCTGTATAAAACCTACGTTGAGTTGTCAAACTGAAGAGCACATGCCAACTGCTGTCTCCTGTGTCCTCAGGATTTTAACCGTGTTCTGTGCACAGCGAAACAGTCTCCAAAAATATATTAGCATACTGGAGGCAATATTACATTTCTAACTTGCTTCTGTCTTTTATTATTGAGACAAAAGCCTTCAAATTCCCTTTCTTGTTTGAAAAGTGAATATTCTAAAGAAAACTGAAATGGTGTAGGGTAATTTTGAAAGTCATCGTTTCTAAACTTTGCAGAAATCCATCATTTAGAGTTGTCATGAAACAAATATTAAGCTATGTGAATTGACTAGTGGTGCCCTAGAAATAATGAATCAAATTCATTCTATGTTATATTAAGTTAAATATATAGGAAGTCTCAGGAGGCACCAAATTAATTAACTATATGATCATAGGCTATATAAGTAATGTCTATTTTTTATATACTGGCCACATATATAATGTCCATTTTCCTCCTGACAGTTTTTCCACACTTCAATTTCTTTCTTCTTTTGTGGTCCCGAAGCGTCAGAATGTTATTATTTTTATCTTTATTTGTTGTTGTTTACCTTCAGAAAGCACTAAAGCAAATGGCTGTGAAAGAGGAAAAGAGGCATAAGCTTTCCTCCCGCTTTTAGCACAGCAGGCCAGGGGCCCAGAGCTTGGAGGGTAAGAGATTGAAATTGACTTGGAAAATTTGGCTTTGCTGTTACACTTGTATGTACGTTTGTTTTGTTACTTATTTTATTATTATTATTAAATGACTTTTTAAAAGAAAAGTGCTAGATTTATTTTAAAAAAGAAAATAGTACAGAGAGCACCCAATATCTTACATCCATTTATGTTATTAAAATCTTATATGAGCATGATACATTTGTTATATCAAAAAACAGAGATTGATAAACTTTCATTAATTAGATCCATATTTTATGGAAATTTCCTTGGTTTTACCTCCTTTCCTTTTTTTTTCTCCCTTGGGATACCATCAAGTCTCCTTAGAGATATTTGTCATATCTTCCTATTTTCTTTTTGTTGATCTTGACATTGTTGAGAAGTGCTGTCCAGTTTTGTTTTGGTTGTCTTCTTTTATTTATTTTTATTTTTTTGTAGACTGCCCTTACAAAATCAACATTTCTGATATATCTGTCATGGTTACACTGAGGTTATAAGTTTTAGAGAGGAGAAGCATAAAGTGCCATTTAATCATATCATATATTGTGTAAATACTATTATCATGATTTGTCTTATTTGATGTTGACCTTGACCCCTTGATTAATGCAGTGTTCGTCAGCTCTATTTTTTCATGATTTCCATGTACAATTTTTAAGCGGGTCACTATGCACTGCCTACATTAAGAAGAGGGAGACATGCTTCACGGCTTGAGCATATTACATACAGTACTCAGAATGTTTTTGCATGGAAGGTTTTTCTGTTCTAACACCTTTATTTATTCAGTCATTTATCGCTGTATTCATATAGACTCATGGATATTTATTTTACACTTTGACATATAATTCAATGCAACTTTATGTCTTTTATTGTTGTTTGTGTTATTTGTTATTGTTGTTGTTTTGCTCAAACTTTTCCAGTTTTAGCCAGTGGAAATATTTTGCTTGGATCATATGTCCCTTTGACATACCTCCATCTATCTGGTGTGGGTCTCCTGTATTTTTCTTCCTCTCCTACCTCAAGAGCTCCAGGCTCATTTTGTAGGTTGCAAAACTAGTCCTGGAATCATGTTTCTTCAAGGAACTCTGACTCCTTTATTGAAGACTGAGTAGAAACCCAGGTTCTATATATGCTTGCTGCTAGGGGTTTGTCTTTGATTTTAGGGATTCTCAGCTGGCACAGCAAAGCAATATGTGTGTTAAAAAAACTTGGGGATATATACATATCTATAAATATTTTAATGTGAAATATATACTTTTATTCAGTTGAACATGTGTTCATACTGATGTCTCCAATTCTGATCCATTACCACAAGGATCATCCCAACTTCCACCCCTTGCTTAATTATAAATTTCCATTCACAGTGAGAAAACTGGCTACCACCACACACTCTCCTTTTACCTAATTTTTTAATTTCAGTATACATTCATAGCTGTGTTAGAGGTATTGATCTCTACTCTCATGGAAAAAACTTTATGAGTTAGAATACAGAGTCTTTGCACACATCAGTTTGCCTTAGGTATAACAGACATTCCTAATAGTATATCTTTGCACCGTTTTCTTCAATCCGCTTCAGCAAAGTTAGTGCCTACATTTATAATAGAGTTAGATCATCTGTCACAGACTGACTGCATTCTTGCCAACACTCCCCAAAATCCTATGAGAATTTTTGCAAAAAAATATTCTTAAATATACATTAAAGTTCGTTTCCTCTACAGTAAAGTTCTTTGGGTTTTGACAAATGTTTACTGTTATGTATCCACCATTACAGTATCATATAACATACTTTCACCAGTCTAAAATATTCCCTATACTTTATTTATTGTACCTTACCTATATCCCCAACACTTGTGATAACTAGCCACTGATCTGGTGACCGTATTTACAGCTTGGATGTTTCCAAAATGGCCTGCGTTTAGAATCATATTGGCTTTTGTCACTTAGTAATATTTGTTTAAGGTCTATTGATGCATATTCATGTTTTTATAGCTCATTTCATTTTATTGTTAAAAATTATATTATGTAAATATACCATGGCTATTTTTTTAAATATATTTTATTGATTTTCTACAGAGAGGAAGGGAGAGAGATAGAAAGTCAGAAACATCGATGAGAGAGAGACATCAATCAGCCGCCTCCTGCATGCCCCACTGTGGAGATGTGCCCGCAAGCAAGGTACATGCCCCCAACTGGAATCAAACCTGGGACCTTTCAGTCCGCAGGCCGACGCTCTACCCACTGAGCCAAACCCGTCTCAGCTACCATGGTTATTTTATTCATTCCCCTATTTGATGACTTTTTGTTTTCATGGACATGCAGATTTTTGTGTAAACACAGATTTTCAAATCTGTTGGGTAAACACTTAGACGCACTATTATTGAATCAGATGGTAAGATTATACTTAGATGGGTAAAAAGCTACCGCATTATCTTCCAAAGTGAACTGTATCATTTTACATTCCCACCAGCAGTGAGAGTCCCTGTTGCTCTGTAGCCTTGCAAGCAGTGGGCATTGGTATTGTCAGCTCTCTGTTTTATTTATCTTCTCCATTCTAATAGGTTTGCGGTGGTGCTTCATTGTCCTCTGACTGGATGTCCTGGAGGTTTGAACTCTCAGAGTTGTCCACACAGAGCCTCCTGCAGTTCATAGACTGCAGTTCAGGTTTGCCTACCGCTGGCGCAGGCTCCCACCCGCAGTTGCCACAGGGGACTCTGCCCTGTAGTTCTCCATCTGCTTCTCTAATCTTGATGGCAGAGATTTTCCCTGTGTACTCACCTCTCTTACGGTTCCAAGGAAAGTTTATTTTAAGTCTCTTTAGCTTCTTATTCACTGTTAGGATAGACGGGACATTTCTAAGCTTTTTACATGTGGTTTTTAATTCTTAAACATAACTTTTAAGTATAGTTGCAGAATTTTTGAAAGATAATTTTTTCCTCATCTGGTTTTAAATAAGTATTAGTCCTTTTCAAGTATTTTATTTTATTTTATTTTATTTTATTTTATTTTATTTTGTTGTTTTATTTTATTTTATTTATGTTGGTTTGAGTGATCTAGTGATTATTTCCAATTTAACATGGTACTTAATAATCTTAATAAATTGTCCCCAAATGCCCTTCAAATTACTTAACTAAAAATATACTCTATCTTGGATTCGTTTTGTAACTTATTCCCTCTACCTCTCTCTTCCCTTCTTCTACCCTTCTCTCTTTCTTATAATCATTCAAATTTGTGCCTTTCCCTTTTAAGCTCTATTATACTTTCTTTAGAGTTTTTAATATAATAACTTAAATGAATATTTTTAAGAACTATCTTTTTTTTTAAAATCATCACCTGTAGATACATTTTTATTAAATTTAGAGAGAGTGGAAGGAAAGAAAAGAGCCAGAGAGAGAGAAACTTCTATGTGAGAGAGACACATCTTGGTTGTCTCCTGCATCAGGCCCACCTGGGATAGAGATTGATCCTACAGCCTAGGTATGTGCAGGGCTTGGGACTGCTGGGTGCCAGCTTCCCTGCTGGTGTGTGTCTCCCATCCACGCTGGCAACCCCAAAGCCACCTGGCCACTATGGGTCTTGCCATCTTGGTTGGGTTAATTTGCATACTAACTCCTATTGGCTGGTAGCATAGCAGAGGTATGGTCAATTTGCATGTTTCTCTTTTATTAGATATGATTATATTATGTCTTCATATTTTTTTCTGAGGTTTATCTTTGATTCTTTAGTTGGTCTTTTTTGTGGTCTTCTCATCTACATAGCAAAAATGTTTGTGTAATTTTCTCCTCATAATGGGTATTAACATGGGTTTTGACAATGATTTCCTGACTATTATTTATGCCTGATTGAGAAGAAAAGTAAAGTTTTAGATTTGTTGATAAAGTCATCTGAAATTACTAGTCACAGAAATATATGATAACCAAAGAAATAGGATTTTTTTACAAGTTATTTTGAGGAACTAATGAATCTCTATAGCCACCAAAAGTTCTTTCAAAACTAGATAAATATTATTTGTAAGGAATAGGTAAGATAACAAATTATATATAAAATCAATTTTATGAATAAAATATATATCAATTGTTAATATGTTTATAGTAATTTCTTATTATTTATGTATTTATTTTATAAATGCTGAATATGGTTCTTTCCTATCTATTGGGAATCTGATTTCATCCTCATGATCCTTCCCTCTGAGGTTCCACAGACTGTTCCATGATTATATGTCTTTGGATCTATTTTTGTTCATCAGTTTATATTGTCCATTAGACTTCACATATCATTGCGATCATGTGATACTTATCTTTCTCTGATTGGCTTATTCACTTAGCATAATTCTCTTCAGGTCCATCTATGCTGTTGTAAATGTTAAGATTTCTTTATTTTTTATAATTGTATTGTATTCCATTGTGTAAATATACCATAGCTTAAAAATTTTTTTTTATTGATTAAGGTATTACATTGTGTCCTTAACCCCGCATTGCCTCCCACCTTCTCCCCTCAGCCCATGCCCTCACCCCCCTGGTGTCTGTGTCCATTGGTTAGGCATATATGCATGAATACAAGTTCTTTGGTTGATCTCTCCCTCTGACCTCCACCCTTCCCTGCCTTCCCCTCTGAGGTGTGAAGGTCTGATTGATGCTTCTCTGTCTCTGGATATGTTTTTGTTCATCAGTTTATGTTGTTCATTATATTCCACAAATGAATGAGATCATGTAATGTTTATCACAGCTTTTTTATCCACTCAGCTCCTGATGGGCACTTGGGTTGTTTCCAAATCTTAGCTATTGTAAATTGTGCTGCTGTGAACAATAGGGGTGCACATATTCTTTCTCATTGGTGTTTTGGATTTCTTAGGATATGTTCCTACAAGTGGGGTTACTGGGTTGAATGGGAGTTTCATTTTCAGTTTTTTTGAAAAAGTTCCATACTGTTTTCTGCAGTGGCTGCACCAATTTGCATTCCCACCAGCAGTGTTCTAAGGTTCCCTTTTCTCTACATCCTTGCCAACACTGATCCTTTGCTGATTTGTTGATGATAGCCATTCTGACAGATGTGAGGTGACACCCCATTGTCATTTTGATTTGCATCTCTCAGATGATTAGTGAGGTTGAGCATTTTTTTATGTGTGTCTTGGCCTATTGTATGCCTACTTTGGAGAAGTATTTATTTAGGTCCTTTTCCCGGTTTTTAATTGGATTGTCTTCCTTTGTTTAAGTTGTATGAGCTCCTTATATATTTTGGAAACTAACCCCTTATTGAACGTATCTTTGGCAAATATGTTCTCCCATGCAATGGCCTCTCTTTTCATTTTGTTGATGGTTTCTTTTGCTGTGAAGAAAACAATTATTTTGATGTAGTCCCATTTGCTTATTTCTCCTTAGTTTTCATTGTCTTATGAGATTTATTGGTAAACATATTGCTAAGAGAGATGCATGAAATTGTACTGCCTATGGTTTCTTCAAGATTTTTATGGTTCACAAGTAAAATTTAAGTATTTTACCAATTCTGAGTTTACTATTGTGTATGTTATAAGTTGGTGGTCTAGTTTCTTCCTCCCTCCCTTCCTTCCTTCCTTCTCTCTGTCACTCTCTCTCTCTCTCTCATTTCTTTCTTGCATGTATCTGTTCAATTTTCCCAGCACCATTTATTGAAAAGACTGTCTTGACTCCACTGTATGTTCTTGTTGCCTTTGTCAAATATTAATTGAGCATAATGGCTTTGGTCGATTTCTGGGTTTTCTGTCCTGTTGATTTCTGTTCTATTCATCTATATTTTTGCTTTTACTTTTAAAAGTGTGCATCAACATGAAAAATTAGGAGCCATTAACACCAGAGGCCACAAGATAACATGCAGAGTATAAAATTAGCCAATATTATGGTTTGATTTTCTTGACCATATAAGAATCTCTTTATGCTTCATATCAGAGAATTTTTTATTTAAAGTAACATCGCTTTTTGATTGAGAAATAGATGCAAAAATGTATCCACAAGCAAATATTAAAAAAATAAATTTTTTAGATAAGACTATTTAGACTATTATACTTAAACATTGACCAACCTATGTCCAAAGCAGAAATAATTTAGTTGCATTTTAAGCATACCCAGGTTTATAATAATAAAAGCATACTATCAACAAAAAAATAAATGATTATGCTTTGACCCTTGCCAGAGTAAGAATATAAATTGGAATACATTTAAAATATTTATATTTTAAAATAAAATTTGGATATACGATCAGTCCTAAATTAATTTGCATAGAAAATTAAGGGGCAATGTTATTTTGAATTGTAAGGGGTCAGTCCTTTTTATATATAACATTTCAAGGTAGTAAATAATCTGAGATTCATAGTTTTATATTAGATTAACAGTTGAGATTAGATGTTACAACATGTTTTTTGTACTATTGTAAGTGTGTTAGGAGCTAAAATCAGCAATCTGTGTACCAAGTAGTATGAACTTAACTGTGTTTTATTTTTCTGTACCTTCTTCAAAAATTTTTCATTGCATTCTGGGTATGTGTGCATTCCACCCTGCCAGTATGCTTAAAGCCTTCATTACTCTTTATTTTATTAATTTCTTAGTCCCTGAATATATATTTCTGATTCTTGTGCAAAAATCTTCTTATTTTGCATTCAGAAAGAAATTAGCTTGAGATACCCTCATCTACTTTTGCTCATGTGTCCATCTCTTTCTTCAAAGTTTGCAATAATGTTCATTACAATAACAATATTGTAATCTGGGAAGTAAAGATTATATTTTAAAAGTATACTATATATTCAAGCTAGAGAAATTCATACTTAGAGAACATACTTTATCATCTAATTACTTTAAATATTCAAGAATAGGAGGTTATCACTCCTGACAAAATTTACAATGTATTTTAATCTTTTCTAGGTTATGCTATTCAATAATTCAAAAATTGTTGAGGATGTTAGTTAGAAAGCAACTGGAGAAATTTCTAAAATTTTCCATACACATGTATATATTATACAAATGATAAATTTATTAATCTAAATAAATGCATGATTTAAAAAAGTCTCTTTTGCAGATATTTTATTTTTGGTAATAATATCCTGGAAATTGACTTTGTTATTACCTCAAACATGAAATCAAAGCTCAAAAAATAAATGTCAACACGTTGATTAAAATATATTGTTTATGAAGTGTTTAATCTGAAAGTATTGAGTACTTTCCTCTGAAGAAATCTTAAAATAGTATCTCTTGAACTTTGCCAGACTAGTTTATTAAGATTGGTTTATAAGTTGTAGGCAGTCTTATACAAACTGAAATAAAAGGCGAGCCCCCAAGTTTAGGATCCATTTCAAATCTTCTGCTCCAAAAAAATGTATTTCAAGTACTGTAGCCTTGTGGGTATTTTCTTGACATACACTGCAGTGAAGAGGACAACATAAGGGATAAGACCACGTAATACAAACAATGATGGCATCACCAGAACAGGGACCAATAGAACCAGAAAGTACAGTTTACCCCTATTATCTTGACACTATGATAGATTGTGATGCTTCACAGATGAGGAACATTTGAAATTATGTGACCACATTTCATGACCAAAGATGTCCAGAGAATTATCTTGGCAGCCTCAATATTGATGTATAGAGATTTTCTATATTACTATTTTCCCACTCCTTACTTCCATAGAATCCTAGCCAATAAAAAAAGAAACATGTCAATTGACCATATCTCCGTTACACCTGCCAGCCATGCTCATCAGCCATGCCCACCAACCAATCAGGAGCAAGTATGCAAATTAACCCAACCAAGATGGCGGTTAATTTGCATATCCCCATGCAGAGCAAAGACTGAAGACAGCATAGAAGGAAACCAAGTGCTTTGGAAGGAAGGGAAGTTGTGAAGATGGGAGGGAAGCAGGTGGGGCAGCAGAGATAGGAGGGAAGCAGGCAGGGCAGTAGAGGACACCGCAGGAAGCCCTACTCTTGCAGAAATCTTCCTGCAATGGGCCTCTAGTAGCATATTTCATAAGCTTTGAGATGCTAAGCCTTTGCCATAAACTATAATTGTTGCTGTGGTTGCTTACTCTTGACTATACTGCAGATGGTCTCTGGTGCTGACTTGGCTCTCTTTGTCCCCTGAGGCCTGAATACCTCTGTATTTCAAGTGTCAGCTTGGTTTCTGACTCATCTTCTCCTGTTTGCTGCTGAACATAACCATTAACTTATGTATTTAGTGTCCACTTCATGGTTTTCCCATAGAAAATCATGACTCGAATTTGAAAATTCAGAGTGATTTCCAGTGAGATGTTGTTAAAATTTCTTTTTTTCTTTTGATGCATTCTTTCTGTGTTCAATGCATAACACTGATAGGAAAAAAAATATCAAACTGAAGACCAATAACTAAAGCGATGCTGAGAACGCAGGCTAACATCTGTATGAACCGAAGGTGGAACAACACTGTCATGAGGGAAGCAGGGATGAAGCGTGAGGGATGAACTCAAGCTTCAGCCAATTCAGGTAAAGGAAAAGGCCCTGGTGGCGCAGAATTTGGCATTTGCAGGAGAAAGGAACTAAAATCCCTTCCAAGGTGGAGGTGAGCCAGAAGAGGTCTTAACAGTGTCCGAGGACGTGTTCCCATTGTGAAGAAGGAGTCTGATGGAAAACAAAAACAAAACAACTGTGTCCAATTCCCTGAGACTACAGATTTTAGCAAGCTGGTGGCCCTGTGCAGTAGGCAGACCCACCCACGGCCATACTCAGGAAGTAAACCAAGCTGCCCACTGGCTTTTTTGACTGGGTTTATATTATGCCCAATGCTGCTGTAGGCAGGAGCTGTGAAATGCCATCTGGAAGGACAGGGAAGAGCACATGAGTGATGGGAATCAACTGTATAACTATTGGCCATGAAAAGGTGATGATAGAAAAAGGATGGGAACTAACTATATAACTATTGACCATGAAAAGGTGATGATAAAAAAAGACTTAAAAAGGCAAAGAAAACACAAGGAATCATTTAAAAAATAATATTTGAAAATATGACTGAGAATTTAGTAATTTGGGGGATCACTGACATAGTTTGAGAGTGATGATAGAATTACACTGTGGCTAGGATGTTAAAAACGGGTCCCAGATATCAAAGAAGTGGCCATGCTAAATGATGATTTTCCTCAAATGATAGCAATCGATATCATCCCAGAAAGTAAATTTAAAATCATGAAAGATTGCATGGTTAAGAAATAGTCACCGAGACAAGTTTGGCTCAGTGGATAGAGCGTCGGCCTGAGGACTGAAAGGTCCTAGGTTCGATTCCAGTCGGGGGCATGTACCTTGCTTGCGGGCACATCTCCAGTGTGGGGCGTGCAGGAGGCAGCTGATCGATGTCTCACTCTCATCGATGTTTCTGACTTTCTATTACTCTCCCTTCCTCTATGTCAATAAAATATATTTTAAAAATAAAAAAGAAATAGTCAATAACCTTGAACATTTGAATATAAAATTCTCATGACATGAAATTTATGGGACATTTTCAGTCTTTGGAAAAATAAATTCAAAATACTTAAGAAAATAAATGAAGAGATAATTCCACCAATAAAAGGGCAATAGATTAAAAAAACAAACAAAATGGGCAGATATTTAAAAACACAGAATAGAATATCAATTAGATTAAGAGAAATAGTTATTGGAATAAGAATTCACTTAGAAGGAATCTTTTTTCCCATATGAACTCATTAGGTGATGCTTTCTTTACTTCACCTTTATTGTAAATATGGGAATTATTTGCAAGCTTCTCTATGTGGTTGGTGATTTAGTTGGTTGTTAAGTTCAATGAATTTATATAAGAGCAATTCAATTTAATTTCTGTTTTCCCACATGTTGTTCATTTCACACAGAGGCTAAACAGTTGTGCATATCCCTATGTAAGGGTTCAAGATTTATTTATTTATTTTTGGAAGGGGATGGAATAAATTACCTTAAAGAGTCCTGAAAATTCTTAAAAATTTTATTTCATATATTTCTTGCATTTTTACTGTTCTTTTTTGGTTAAGTTGACTTTCTTTAAATATGTAAAGAGTTGTCAAATAAACGAGTCAAGTTGTTTGGCCTAAAGAAATGGAAGTCACAAGAGATAATTTTTCAAAAAAAGAAAGATTAGAATGTATCACTTACGATTTCCTCCCGTCATTGGAATGGTATGAAGTTAGAAATATACTTCCTTTAGGCCTAGAAAGTTTAGAAAGTATCTCAAACATCAATGGAGTTGTCAGATTAAATAACCTTTTCCCTCAAAGAATCTCCTAAAGAAAGTTTTAAATGTTATCCATCTAAGCATTCCAGGAAGCTTCTCTCATTTTTTTTTAAAGAAAATAAATCATTTGAAATTTTTAAAAAGCCTAAAAAATAAGCAAGCAAACAAAAACTAAATAAAGGTTCTGAAAAAGTTTGACATCATTGTGAATGGCCTGTAAGTTCCTCTATCACTATAATGAGCATATAAATTTAATTACTCTCTGGCCCATAGATTAGAGACACTTGGGGCAAACAAAAAGATGATTATTTGTAGATAAGCTGTGTAATAGTTCTGGAGTCTTTTTAAAAAAATTATGTGTTGTCCTCCATAAAAACAAACAAACAAACAAAAAAATCAATATCTTTTTTTTTCTATAAAACTCCCAGTAAAGAAATATCAGTAAAAGCCTGAACTAGTTGTTTTACATTACATCATAAGTATATTCCCAAATAACAAAAAGCATTAGAGTATGAAAATAATACATGATTTTAAGTCACTCATGTACTCTTTGATGCAGATAAAAATATTTGGAAAGGTCATAATTTGGGAAATAAAAAGATAAGAGAATAAAGCCTTAATTGAGCAAAGCTACAGAAGATGCACACACATATAAACAAAGCGAACATAATTGTTCCAGCTCCCAAAGAATCTTGAAATAAAGTCAGGTAACTTAATATGTCTTACCTGCTTTTAATTACAGAGGTTGTGCAATTCTAAACTCATTAAAAAAATAGCAAACACTCTTTAAAAATTCATCACAGATTTGTAAAAAAATGGGAATAGGAATGCTGCCCTAAATTAAATACTCAGATGATATTTGCAAAACTGTCTTATAAGAAGCATGAATGTACTTGGATACCTTGATTTTCTATAATAGTTTCCAATCAAGAAAACATGTATCGCGGAAACCAGTTTGGCTCAGTGGATAGAGCGTCGGCCTGTGGAATAAAGGTCTCTGGTTCGATTCCGGTCAAGGACATGTACCTTGGTTGTGGGCACATCTCCAGTAGGAGGCATGCAGAAGGCTGCTGACCAACGTCTCTCATCAATGTTTCTAACTCTATCCCTCTCCCTTCTTCTCTGTAAAATCAATAAAATATATTAAAAAAAAGAAAACATGTATCACTACATATTTCCAACACAGGGAAGTGAATACATGGATTGATTAGACATGTTCTGAAGTGTTGAGAGAACAAAATGTGAAAGTTACTTCTACAGTTGAGTAAATTAAACTGGCAATGAAAGAAATCAGAGTAGGTTAAAGAGCTAAAATGATTCTTGAGAAGATGAGAAGCAAGGTGAAGGGAGTACTTTGTTGTACTATAGTCTGATAGTGTCATAATGCACACACCTATTCACTGATTATGTACTTTTTAATTATAATAACTACAAAATGAGCATTTCTCATCTGCTGGGCCCTTAGCTTCTCATTCAATAAAATTTTGACAAGTTTGAATTTGTAAACAAAATGCACAGGTGTCAGATGTTGGATTCTGATCTCAACAGTGGGACATGGTTCAGTGACTCATGAAACAGTATATTTAATCTGTGTCTTGCCTGCCACACTCAAACATTTTTTTCTAATAATAAATTATAACATTTTATACAGAGTATTAGTATAATATAGAATAAAACCTAAAGAAATATCCTCCTACACATACACTTTTACCATTTAAAAGTGAATGAAACTGATAAGAACAGATACTACACCTAACATTAGCCAAAGGCCTGGGCTGAGGGGCAGGGGCTGGGAGAGGTCAATGGGGAAAAGGGAACATGTAATTCTTACAATAAAGAATGTTAACAAAAATCATAGAAATAAAAAATGAGCTGAAACCGGTTTGTCTCAATGGATAGAGCTTCGACCTGTGGACTGAAAGGTCCCAGGTTCAATTCTGGTCAAGGGCATGTACCTTGGTTGTGGGCACATCCCCAGTAGGGGGTGTGCAGGAGGCAGCTGATCGATGTTTCTCTCTCATCCATGTTTCTAGCTCTCTGTCCTTCTCCTTTCCTCTCTGTGAAAAATCAATAAAATATATAATTTTAAAAGTGAATTAATAATCCTATCTAATAAAAGAGTGATACACAAATTGACCATTCCTCTGCTGGACCCACAAACCGTGCCCACAAGCCATGCCCACCAACCATCAGAGCAAGAATGCAAATTAACCCAACCAAGATGCCTATGGCCACAAAGAGAGCAGGGGAGTGACTTGGGTTGCCCTGGCAATGGAGGAAGTCAAGCTTTCCGAAAATCCTGGTTGCCCAGGCCTCCCCTTATGGAAACAAAGTTTCAAAGGCTGTGCAACAGAAGGCTTGCCTCTGAGCCAGTCTACAAAGTTTCAATTGTAGAAGATAAATAAATCCCAGGTACCAGGGCCTCTAATTGGGTCTCCACGTGGCGTGGCCAGCTTGCAAACCACCACAGGCTACCCCATGCCTCAAGGGAACATCCACCCTGATCCAGGACACCCTTCAGGGCAAACTAACTGTCCACCACCCTTGCAGAAGGTCTCTATCCTATCTAATAAAAGAGTAGTGCCGATTGACCATCACTCCAACACTCAAGATGATTGCCCCATGTGGTCAAAAAATCTTGCCCCCATGTGGACACAAGATGGCCACCACAAGATGGCCAGCAGGGAAGGGCAGTTAGGGGTGACCAGGACAGCAGAGAAGGGAAGTTGGGGGTGATCAAGCCTGCAGGGGAGGACAGTTAAGGGTGACCAGGCCCACAGGGTAGGATAATAAGGGGCAAACAGGCTGGCAGGGGAGCAGTTAGGCATCAATGAGGCTGGCGGCAGAGTACTTCAGGGTGATCAGGCTGGCAGGCAGAAGCAGTTAGGGGCAATGAGAAAGGCAGGCAGGTGAGCAGTTGGGAGCCAGCAGTCCTTGATTGTGAGATCCTATGGGATCTGGCCTAAACGGGCAGTCAGTCAACCCTCAAGAAGTCCTAAGTTAAAGAGGGAGTAGGCTGGGCTGAAGGACAACCCTCTTCCCTCATCCCCTCCCCTGCCGTTCACAAATTTCTTGGACTAGGTCTCTCTAGTTAATAATAATAATAATAATAATAATAATAATAATAATAATAATAATGTAAACAAATAATAAAATTTGCAATACATAGTTTTAATTTGGTTACATTTCAAAATGAATTGAAACATACCTTTGTGTGCAAAATGTTTTGAATAATACTAGGTTAGAATAGTTTCCCTAGAAACAAAGACTGTGATAAGTATTTTTTAAACAATATTTTTAAATTGATTTTAGATATAGAGGAAGGGATAGAGATATAGAAACATCAATGAGAGGAAAATCATCATCGATTGGTTGCCTTCAGCATACACCCTGACTAGGGATTGAGCTCACAAACCTGGGCATGTATCCTGACCAGGAATCAAACTAGTGACCTTTTGATTCAGGGGGTCAACACTCAACCACTGAACAACAAGAGCCGGGCTAGATTTTTTTTTTAATGTATTTGCTTTGGGAGTTTGCACAGTTGGAGACTAGATTCCCTTTGATTTCAGGGGAAGACCATGTATGCAACCTGTACCACAGAGTTGGTCTTACCTAGAGCATAGGAGACTGTCTTCCTACCTCCTGCAACCTACCTTTAACTCTGCTATAGATACATGTGATAAGAGCTGACTGACTGCATGGTTTGAATATTCTGGAAGAGAAAGTGGAGAGAAGTGAATCCAACCACATAGCAGCCTGAGAAATGCATCAATCATTCCGAAGAGCTGATCACCAGAAAGGAATCCAGATATCAAAGAATTTGTGGCATGTGCCCAGAGACAGAGCGGGAAGAGAATCACATCTGCAGAACTAGTACTCACATAATGCAGAAGGAAATCGCGTCGGACTGAGAACACTGATAAATTGGTGCCAGGGAAACTCTGAGTCTGTACACTACACAACAAAGATAACTGGTACCACGTCCGTTTTGTCCATCACTGTAACTAGGTAACTAGAGAGATGCCTGATGTGCCACAGAGACTAGATCCATATTCGTGAATGAAGTTTCAAGAGAATAGGAAGTAATTGAGCCGTGAGTAGAAATTTTAGCCACATTCTGGTGAGAGATAATAGACGTGATGCTATATAAGAAAATTGCAGTTTTCATAGGGTTCTTTGTTTCCTCGGAGCTGAACACAATTCTATATGAATAATATTGGATTCCGCTAAAGATTTACTTCAGCTAAGTAAATGGATCATGTAGTCTGTGGGAGATATTGACAGACAAATGGAATCATGTCTGTTTTATCGGAAATCTCTTACAGTGGGAAAGTCTATCATTACATCTTTGGCAGAGTTATATGTATTATTCCGGATTTAAATATTATGATGTGCCTCAGAAGATTTAAACCGATATTTCAGTCTAAACTTTAGTCTGATGCCCTATCAAAAGGGTTCCCCATGATGGATTAAAAGTTTGTATTTGTCTTTTCTTCTGTGCCTTTGCTATTTATTCATAGATGGATACCAACATAGGTGAGGAAACATAAGATTCCCCAAGGTCAGGGTAGCAGTTATACAGAAACCTAATTGGTCTTGGAAAAGGTATACAGAAAAATAAAAGTGTTAATAGGTTTCAAATATAAACTGATCCCCATTCGAGCTCTGAACTCAGAAAAGACTTGTGTACTTAAGGGAGCTAGGATCCTGTGCTTGCTAATGCTAGAACCGATTGCAATTTGTTGCATTTTTATTTGATTGGTGCTTCTTAATGGGAGATGTTTGTTGACAAGCAAAATGCTTCTTGTTTTGGGAGAGAAGCCAGTGAGGCTATGATGTAATAAGTGGACATGTCTGTGGTGTGTCTTTGCTCAGCTTAACAGGATTTTGGTAGAGTGAGTTTTTCATGATCTATCCTCTGGTTAATTTAATATGTTTAGCTCTGGTTGGTTCTATTAACAGAGTTTAGTTTGGTTGCCACGTTTTTCTTAATTACTGCAAGATATTAAACATATAAGGAATGTGAACTATATACGTATGTCTGTAGTTAATATATTTATGTCTGATACTAATCTGCTATGTCATAGATTTTGCCCAAGCAAAGCTACATTTAATCTAATTTGTTTAAATCAACATGAATACCTCCATAAAAAGTATAAATGGCATTGTTAAGGAGATTCTGATTGTTTACTTTCTTTGTCAGTACATAAATTTACATGTTAAAATGCAACATGATGTATCAAAATACAATAGAAAATTATGTAAATAATAAATGTCTAAGATATGAAAAATTATTAATCATAGTAGTATGAATAATAAGTATGATGGAGAGTAGAGGAAAATACTTCATACAGGATGGATGATGTTTAATATTATTGGATACAAGAAAATAATGGAAAATAAGATGAAGGAGAGGTAGGGTAGATAAGAGATCAACGAAAGGACTTGTATGCATGCATATAAGCATAACCAATGAACACAAGACACTGGGGGGTTGGAGTATGCCAGGGAGGAGGGGGCAATGGGAAGATATATATATGTAAGACAATAAAAAAATACTTAAAAAAATAAAAAAATAATGGATAGAATTTGATTATATTATTATTATTATTATTATTATTATTATTATTATTATTTTAAGATCTCATATATGTGGAAAACTCAACAAAAAAAAAAAGTACTTATAAACCTGGCTGGTATGGGTCAGTGTTTGGTTTCAACCACCTGTCCAGGAAATCTTGGTTCAATTCCTCTTCAGGACATATGCTCAGGTTGCACGCTTGATCCCCAGTATGGAACATACAAGAGGAAGCTGATCAGTGATTCTCTTTCATCATTGATATTTCTGTCTCTCTCTCTCTCTCCCTTCTTCTCAGAAATCAATAATATTTTAAAAGAAAAATGTATATATATAATATGTCAATGTTTGGAATAAATTTTTAACATTCATTCCTGTTTATTCTTAGTCATCTAATCTTAATTATATAGTTCAAAAGTTACAACATTACTAGTGGCCTGGTGCATGAAATTCATGCAAAGGAGCGTGGTGTCCCTCAGCCCAGCTTGCACACTTTCCAATCTGAGACCCTTTGGAGGGGGATGTCTGACTGCCAGTTTAGTCTCAATCCCTGTGATTGCCCCTAATCATTCTGCCTGCTGGCCTGATTGCCACCAACTGTCCCCCCCACTGGCCTGCTTGCCCCCAACTGCCCCCCATGCCAGACTGATTGCTTCCAACTGTCCTCCCCTGCTGGCCTGATTGCCCCTAATCATCTCTGCTTCGGCCCCACCTCCATGGCTTCGTCCAGAAGGATGTGTGGAAGGTATCCTGAAAGGTTTCCTGGTCTAATTAGCACTCTACCCTTTTAATAGTATAGATTTCCTCTTTTTTTATGAACCGGTTAAAAATATAGTCTAGCTCAGTGGTTCTCAACCTTCCTAATGCCGCGACCCTTTAAGACAGCTCCTCATGTGGTGGTGACCCCCAACCATAAAATTATTTCCGTTGCTTCTTCATAACTGTAATTTTGCTACTGTGATGAACTGTAATGTAAATATCTGATATGCAGGATATATTTTCATTGTTACAAATTGAACATAATTAAAGCATAGTGATTAATCACAAAAACAATATGTAATTATATATTGTGAAATATTTATTTCTAATTATAAATAAATGAAATTTTGTCTTGAATCGTGGTGTAGCATGGGCAACAGTCTTCATATGACAACAGTGAACTACATTGCTACATTTTGCTACACTGAGGAGTGGTGTGTTGGTCCCCAAGACCATCGGAAATGGGTGTTTTCCAATAGTCTTAGGCCACCCCTGTGAAAGGGTCGTTCGACCCCCAACAGGGTCTTGACCCACAGGTTGAGAACTGCTGGTCTAGCTGAATTTTGACTTTCTGGCAAGAATAACTTCACTTGTCATTATATTATTGAAGGAGGTCTTGTTAAGCAGACTTTATAATAAGTTAAAAAAAATAATTACACCAATCCTATATGATAAAAGTGTAAATGCAAATTGACTGAATGTTGGAATGACCAGTTGGCGGAAGACAAGGCTGCTGAGCAGACAGTGCCAGGCCAGCCTAGGGGTGTGCCAGTGGGCAGAGGGAGGGGACAGAAATGGGGAGGCAGTGGTGAACAATACTGGCAGAGGGGGGTAATCAAGGAGAGTGGGGTTGGCTGGCGCCATCCCCTCATCATCCTGCCACATTGCCTCCTGCGGAGGTGGGTACTGGTGGCAGCAGTGGCAGGGAGATGGAGGTCAGGACTAGCTTCTCTTCTTCAGCCCGCTAGGGTCACGAGAGTGGGCCTAAGCCATCAGTCAGATATCCCTTGAGGGCTTTCGGACTGTCAGAGGGCACAGGCCAGGCTGAGGGAGCCCCTCATGCATGAATTTCAAGCACCAGGCCTCTAGTATTAATATAAATTGGCCTGAGCATCAAGATCATTTAGAGTTTTTCTTTCACCAGTAGTTCTTTCTGGAGGTGAGCAGGATATTGCCCTGTAACATAGAGAAGGTAAGCTAATTTATAATATATTATCACTTGTAAAAGTATATAATAGTGGTCATAGTGAATTGGAATTAATGACTATTGAAATATATGCTTTAAAAAGTGTTAGACTTTAAGCATTCTAGATGGTCACTGGTTGAAAACCCCTAACATTTGGTAGTGCTGTAGCACATCTTATAGGCTCAGTAAATTTATGTGGGGAATTACGTTCAGACCCATGAGTTGGAGCCAGTAGTGAAATATTATACTCATACTTTTCAAAGTTCCTCAAAGTGTGATTAAGTTTTTAACAATAGTTATATCCATCATGTTAACATTTTAAAAAGTGGTTCATTCAAAATGTGAATTCTCAGAAATTGAAAACAGTAATACTATCAGTGATAGTATTTTATGATGGTTTTCTGCTGGGTACTACCTTTGCCCTTTTTCATGCTTAATCTCCAATATCTGACTTTCCCATGTATGGCATTCCTGAAATCTCTGCACTTTTTGACTTACTAATCACACCCACAAATGAGACGCTGAAAATCTGACCAAGTTACCTTCTCCATGTTACTGGGCATTATCCTGCAGGGCAGGAGCTGTGGAGTGGGTTGCTACTCTCTCATGTTACCTGATTCATTTTGATTGCTGGCTTAAATCCAGTTTCAATGCAAGCGGCATAGGAGAGGTATCTCCTGGGTTTTCATTGTTGTTGTTTTCATGTAGACACATTAAATTCTCCTTTTGAATTCTCCTTTTGTGGGTTTGTATTCCTCCTCCAGTTCTGGAGTCTAGGGCCATTTATTTCTACTTCTCTCGAGAAAGAGTCATCTTAATTCTTTTATTTTTCTACAAGTCAGCTTGCATATTATCACGCTCCCTAAAATGCAATGTAAGCCCTGAAGGGGTCACAGATGTTTTTATAAAAGCTTTTCTGAAAGCTCTTAAGTGAAAGCAGAAAAAAAAAGTAGTAACAGAGTTTGAGGACGCTTTGGATATAAATTCAACATAGAATGACCTACAGTTTGGTTTCCTAGCCTTTTGTGTTGATTGCTAGAGTCTTTGCCAAATTACAAATTATATAATGGTAGACTGGAGGTGCTCAACACTGGATGCTCTTGAAAGCAGCCCTAAGCTATTGATTGACATGAAAAAGGTACAGAAGCAACCCAGTTCTCTTCCAGCAAATTTGGGGTACATGTTTCACATTGGGCCCCAGATTAGTATTCTCTCCTGGATTAGTTTCCACTCGTAGACAGTGTAGCTACCTTGATAATGCAAACTTCACCCACTGCCTCCTTATTTTTTCGCCCCCTTCGCCCAATTACTTTTAGCCCCCTTCCTCCTCATTTCCGATACCCCTTCCCCCCAACTACTGTACTTTGTGTTTTTGTCTCAGGATCTCTTCTGGATAACCCCAATGTAAAATATTACTCTATCTTGCCCCCTTCCAAGTTTATCCCAATTATTTCCCATTACTGTAACAAGTGAAAATACCTTTTGACTTTTTAAAAATATCAAAGTTGTAGTTGTAACTTAAACCTAGTTGCTAAAGCATATGATATATACGTGTGTGTGTATGTGTATATATATATATATATATATATATATATATATATGACAGCCACTATATATATATATATATATATATATATATGACAGCCACTATATGATAGATGTGAAAATTTTGCATATATAATTAAATTGATGCATTTCAGTCTATACTAAAATATTTTATTTATATGTTACCTATTACTTTCTTGTGAGAGCCCATTTACCATTTATTTTTACTTTGTGGATTTTCTCCTTTGGTAGGTTAAACCCAAAATATATAAAGTCAGGAAAACTGTTTATGCTCCCTTAGTATTTTATTGCTTGGTAATTAAAACTCATAGAATTTCAGCAATTAAAAGAGATGTTTCCTCCACTTAAAAGAGCCTCTGTTAGGTCCTCATTTTATATTTTGTACAAATGAACATGGATACAACATTTTAAAGTACGCTTTATTCCTGTATCTCAAAGGATACTTTTCTACTTTTATTATGTCAGCTATAAACATGGGAGCCAAAATGACATGTGAAAGATATATAACATGTTAATGAATTATCTTAAAAAAGTAACCACTATATCACAAGATAAAGGCTTTTCTTAATTATTTCATAAATACTTTCTTGATCCTGATGATGGTTTATTTTAAATCCAATAAAATTAATACCAAGAGAGTTTAACTTATACTAATCTGAGTTATTCAGCAATTCACTTTGAAGTGTTTAATGGTTATTAGGATATGCAACAATTTATGTTTTATGTCTTTGAAGCTGTGCAATGCATTCAACATATATTTATCAAAAAATTACTGTGAATCAAACACTTCTCTGAATATAAGAAGATTCTATAATTAATAAATTACATTGTATAAAACAGAAAAGTCATTTGTCTATCAAATGTTCAAGGATAATTCTCAGTGTTGGTGTGGGTGCAGGAAAAGAAATCTTTGTACCACATTTGAAGTATAAATTGGTTCAAGATTTGAGAGTGAAATACATTAACATATGTCCAAATTTTTACAAATTGTTTATAAAATTTGGCATAGAACTTCCTGTATCAAAAATGTATACCAAGCAAATACTTATACAATTATATGCAAAAGACATTTGGAATCTGATAATTGACTATTGTGCAAATAATATCGAGAACAATAAGATATTCAGTAGCTATTAAAATCCAATTTAGAATATTTATAATGAGAACATTAAGGTATATGGAGAAGATATTTCAGGTTGTTAAAATGTTTGTCATCACATAAATTTTTTTAAGTAGAAGATAAACACCAAATTGTCAACAGTGTTTCTTTTTAGTACTATTTGAAAGATTATTTCTTCAAATGTACTATAAGTATTTTTGGACAAATCAAATGGTCCCTGAGGAGTTTTCATTATTTTTGAGATACAGTTTAATTTTATGTGAAATAAGACACTTTAATTATTGAACTTTATGATGTAATAACAGCTAACAAATATGACTTTTCTGGGGACAAATGTATGTATCAATAAATTTTTTATATTAGATCACTAATCTTTATAATACTCTTATGAAGAAGTAAGTCACCATCTTATTACTTTTGTTTTTACAAATGAGAAATATGAGACTTAAGGAAGTTAATTGTTTAAGAATATCTGACTTCAAAGATCATTAGTTTGGTCACAAACAAAAATATTTTCACAGCTATGGTTATATTTAACAAGTCTCAACTTTTGTCCAAATATAGTGCTAAAATAACCATAAGATCTACTTAAATTTTCCCTTCAATTATTCTTTCTTCTTATGCATCTGATCTGCATCTTCATCCATTCTAATTTTAATATATGAAGTCCTTTGAAGTCTATATTTTCCTGCTAACTTTTATTCATGGTAGATTTTCTCCTTTGCTATTGTCTACTTTTAGATTCTGAGTCCATAGTCTGTGAATCTTTATCAGAATATTGAAATATTTGTATTGAGGATTGTTGTGGAAAACAGACTACATACTGAAAGTTATTTTTTTTAATATATATTTTTAAGAATATGATCCTATTTGTTTACTAAAATTCTGACTTCAGGAAAATAATGAGAGTAATTACCAGCCATAAGTCAGGTAGGTGTCTATTCCACCTTGGTTTTTACCACACTACTTTTATGGGTTCTCTACGCTTCATGATTACAGCTTATGATTTTATCTCTACACCATACTACACACTCTTCATCTTTCCAGATTTTTTTTGAGGGGGAGGGATTCAAAGATTCTTTTGAGTCATAACTAAACAAGTGTATAAAATTCATTTGAATAGCATTCCGATACATTCTTAGAAATTAGGTAGAAAAAAAAATTATATTTATATATAAATTCAGATGTATTTTGAAAAAAAATATACATTTGTTTCAAATAGTTCAGGTAGAATGATGTAGATGGGATAAAGTATTAAATTTGTCTGCTTTAAAAAAAAGTTGTATTTGAACATATAAAACATTTTTGGTTAGAGGTTACCGATATTCCTCCCATGTGTATATCCTATATAATAAAAGCCTAATATGCTAAGTGTCTATTCATCCAGTCACCGTTCAACTAATCAAAGTGTAATCTGCTAATGATATGCTAAGGCCACTCAAACACTTACTATGATGTACACTGACCACCATGGGGCAGACAATCTGACAGGTAGGCTAGCTTGCTACTGGGGTTCTACCGATTGGGATGGAACGAGATGGGATGGACGTGCCATGGAGCCCACCCACGGTACCTCGTTGGCTGGCTAACCTCCCACAACCCTCCCCTTCCCCATGGCTGGCTAACACAATGGTGGTGGTGGGAACCTCTCCCACCTCCACTCCCAGCAAACATCCACTGCGGGTTCACCGACTGCAGGAGGGTGCAGGCCAGGCTGTGGGACCCCCTGAGTGTACCAATTTCATACAACAGGCCTCTGGCATATATACCATATTTTCCGGTGTATAAGAGGACTTTTTAACCCAGGAAAATCTTCTCAAAAGTCAGGAGTCGTCTCATATGCTGGGTGTCATCTTATAGGGCGAGTATATCCTAAACTCTATATTTTAACTGGAAAAATTGATGGTTGTCTTATATACCCAGTTGTCTTATATGCCAAAAAATACGATATAAATCCATATCTATATCAGGCCATAATAATGCCAACTCAGGGATTGTGATTATTTACTATTACATAAGAGACATCTAGAGGTACAGAAGGCAATTGGTAGGAAAAGAAGATTCCATGTCTTCATCCTAGTCATGTCTTCTTGCTAGACGAAATTAGATTGCAGCAGATTTTTTATAAGAGTAAATGGGCTTTATGATATTTTCCAGTTTACAAGGATTAATGTTTTATTTTATTTTTCTCATAAATATTGAAATTCTAAGTTTGTCTGGTTTATGTAGCAGAGGTAATTATACCAAATATATTGCTTAGAAAAAATAGCTTTACAATAACTCTCAGTTAACATATTTTTATGTCTCTCACAGCAAGGGGCTCTTTTCATTTTAGTCGTGGCAATATAAAAGCATGTGAATTTCAGTGGTATAAAGAATTCATTTGAAAAATAAAGACATGCCTTATAAAACAGTTGGAAATACACAGCTATGTGTAGGTAGAGCAACTGTTTGCAGGCACTCTGTATTCTTATAGTATACACATATTTTAAAAACTGAACCAAAGGCAAATAAAGTTGAAGTTCAAGTGCAAATTTATAGAATTTTTTATTTAGAAACAGTTTAAAATTGTAGATATAAAATGTAAAAAAAAAATGAGCTATATAATTTTAGGAGATAAATTCTTATTGAGTTTATGGTAGTAACATTGGTTAATAAAATTATATTGGTTTCAGGTATAAACTTCCATAATGCATCATGTATATATTGTATTGTATGTTCACCTAAAGTCAAGTCTTCTTCCATCACCATTTATCCTTCTTTAATCTCTTTTACCTCTCCCAGCCCCCTTTTCCTCTCTGGTAATCACCATACTGCTGTCTGTGTTAGGATTGTGTTTTTTATTTGTTGTTTTGTTTTTACTTAATCCCTTCACCTTTTTCACCCAGCCTCCCAGCCCCCACCTCTCTATCAGCTGTCAGCCTCTTCTCTAGGAGGCTGTTTCTAGAATCATTGCTTACATTGGCTTAATAACTTAATAACAAGACTCACAGTAGCAAGAAAAAGGAAAAGTTTTTAGTCTGAGGAAAGTCTGCACTCTCCTTTATCCTACGTTGTCACATTACTTAAAAAATTATGCACTTTATAAAAATTAATTTACCATAAAATGTTCTAAACAAAATACTTTATTACTGGATTGACTTTTTGTATGGCATGCAATTGATAGATTTTAAACAAATGGTTATGATTCATACATTAACCACATATAGATCTCTTTTTCTGAAAGCTACTTGATGTAGATCTATTAATATATTAATATTTGGGTAAATTTGTTTAATATCTACATACTTATAAACAAGTCCTGCTTTTTGAATAAACATTGCAATTATGATCATTTCTGCCTTATCATTTCTGACTCTCTACCTTGCTCATTAGGTTCTGATAATATAAAAATCTGCAAGTTCTGTTTGGCTTCTTACCAGTGTATCATTGCGTTCACTATCTGCTTTGCTTATCCCGTCATCATTCTCATTCTCTGTTTATATGTTATTTTCCTCTATGCTCAAGTTATTTTGAAACATATTTTAGTTGTGCCCCTTAGTATATTAAAATAAACTACTTTGATTAGGTGAGATGACATTCATTTCGATGATTATTGGTAGTGGATGGAAGGACAATGGCTGGATCAGTTTTGGTAACAGGTAAGGTTGTGATTATAACAACAAAGAGAATAAAAAGTATTTCTTTTCTCAAATACCCAACCTTCCAAATGTGGCAACTAACCACCAACTCTCAGAGAAAGAAAGCAAGGAGAAGAAGAAAATATAGAATAATCACAAGATTTCTGATATGTTTTCTGTAATATTAAGTAGTTTTGTTTTATTATGGCTATTATTTCTAAACAAGAAGTTCTTTAATTTTAAACCATTATCTCTCAGTATAATGCAGGTTGAATATATAATATTGAACTATAACATTTAACAGAATAAATTATATATAATATATTTAAACTTAGATAAGAAAAAAAGAGTCATCACCATGTTTCCAAGTTATGATTGCTAACTCACTATTCACCAGTGTTAGCGTTTGAAGACAGCCATTTCAGAGGTAGCACCCTAGGGGAGAAGGAAGTGGGAGAAAGTAAGAGACTTAGAATGAAGTATTCTCTAAAACTTGGCACTGAAAAATAATTCTGCTATCACCTACTTCAGGTCTCTTTTCCAAATCTTCTCTTTGGTCCCTGAGAAGAGAAGAAATGGAGTCAAGGCAAAGGGAAAGACGGCCTGGGCAGAAGAAATACTGGATCTGATGCAACCCTGAAAAATATGATATGTGCCCTCTACCCCATTGATTAGTTTCTCTAGTTTGATTCCGTTTGCTTGTGTAATTGTACCAGATCAATAAATCATAGTTTGGAAACAACTTTTTAAAATTTCTGATTGGTTTTGATGACTGGAAAGATTCCTATTATCATGATAAAATAAGTAATAGAAGTTCTTGTAGCTATTCCTTTTAATTCAGATTTGGAAGTGTAAGCAAATATTAAATGCTGTCAAATTTTACATGTTAACATACATATTGAAATTATATATACATATATACACATATGGATATTTTGAAGATGGGATTATTTTTAAATATTTTAATTTATTTTTTACAGAGGGAGGAAGGGAAAGGGAGAGAGAAACATTGATGTGAGAGCATAACATTGATTAGCTACACCCTGCATGACTGCTACTGGGGGTCAAGCCCACAAACTGGGCATCTATTTCAGATCAGAAACCACCTCTGCCAGCATACTGGTACTGGACTTTCGGTCTCCAGAGTGGAGAGCAAGAATATATCTGTTGTGTAAGTTCTACACTCTCTAGTATTCCATTATGTCAGCCCAAGCAGACTAATTCACCAGAGGATGCTTGTTCTTTGGTTTGCACACTCTGTTCCCTGGGAAAATAGGTATTAGCTTCCAATAGCTCCTTGAGTCTTTAGATTGTTTACTTTTCTCTGACTGTATATCTAGCTCCCAGTATATACAACTCAGTATTATAAATACTTTTTACTTATACAAAATAGGTTATAGCCAAGTTTCTTATATATTAGTTAAAGGAATAATTTTTTCTTATGTTTTGAAAACAATGGCAGATGTTTACAAGTAATTGCTTGTTCTTCACATCACCTTTCTCAATAGATAAGTATCTAAACTAATTAGATGAGTTATTTAAAGACCTGCAGAACTTTTAAAAAGTCACGGTATATAATGTGTAAATAATTAGTGTTTTTAAACTATCTAGGTAAGAATTCTTGCCTTTATAAAATAGAGGAAATCACTTTGATTTTACATAGATGCGAATGTTACCTCTAGAGTAGTTACAGGTAAAAATAAAAATGTCTTTTGCCGCTATTAAACTTTGCTTTTTACAAGGACAGAGAATCAATTAATTAAGATCAGTTGACCAGTGATTTTCCATATGCTTCTTATTTTAATTCACACTAATGAATAAGTTACATTTCAGTATTACATTGAGAATGAGAGATGATGAACCCCCAGTCATATAATCATCGGCAGTATTCTTTCTTAACATTATTTTCTCAATATAAATTTAAATAGTTGTATGACTTTAGTGTCCAAGAGCCTTATTCTCCAGAGCATTGAAATGAAAATGAGTCTTTCTCTTTTCAGTTTATTAAGTTCGGAGTCAAAGTCAATGAATTAATCCTATTGTATATAGAATTTACAACCAAAGAAGTTCCTAAAAAAATATTTTCTGTTATGGAAGACATGAGTGATAACTGTAAAGTTTTCTCTAGAGTATCCTCCAAAAACTCACGAGAATGTAGTTTTTCCTTAGTGGCTGCTATGTTCTTCTTAAAAATTCAGCAAACCATTTACTCCTCAGTGTACCTGGACATCTTATCATTGATGGTCCTTTCAAAAAAGTAGTAAAAACAACTTGCCCTTAGAATAATAGTATTCTTCTCAAATAAAGAACTTAAAAAGTTATAGAATAAATTTGTATGAGATTTTTAATTTAGTATTTGAAATGATTGCATAAATGTATAGAGCTAGGTTGCAAATTGAACTGAGCCAGCATAAATCAAACTATAATTTGCAAAAAAAAGGAAATTTTATTTGAACCTAAGAAACATAAGAAAATTTTACAAAGCATAAAATGTTGAAGATCAAATATAGTTAAATATTTAAACAAGGATACTTTCTAAATTAATTTGCAAGTTAACTTTGTGATCTACTATTGCTATAGAGATTAAATCCTCTATAATCCTCCATTTAGCATAAGAATAGTATATTAAGAAGGTGGAGGTGAAATCAATGAATTAATAAAGTTAGATACTGTTTGTTCTAAGGAATTGTAAGATCTACTTTTTAAGACCTTGATGGATGAGGGTTATGTTAATAATTCCCCAATGCAATATAAGCAAACCTCTTCCTTCAGTGTGGCACATGGTTGCTCCATTGGTAGAGCTGCTGACTATCTCCTATTCATTCCTGGAGATTTAGCTAAGCAATCACCTCTTCTAAATATAAATGACTCTTGAACAACACAGGTTTGAACTGTGCAAGTCGACTTACACGTGAATTTTTTTTTCAATAAGTGCCCATACTCTTTTTGAGTCACAATTGGGAATCCACGTATGCCAGAGGGACAACTGTTTGCATTAATCTATGACTTTCTATAATGTTGACTTGAGCATTTGCTGATTGTGGTATCTGTGTCAGGTTATGGAACTGAGCCCCACAGATACTGAGGGACAATTAAGTTTTTGGAAAATCAGCAGCTTTACAGGGCTTTTTGTCTGCCCAGGGTCATATTATTTAGACCCCAGGTTGTTATTCAAGCTCAACTGTAGTCTTCACTAACTCTTTGGCTTCCTCTCCCTAATTTTTATATCCTTAGGACAACTCTACTCAAGCACCCAGTATTTGCCAATTCACAGACAGAGTTGTAACAAACTAACAATATAAATATACATTTTTTTCATTGATAATACAACTTCTTCCTATCATTGTTTTTGTGCCTTCTATCTCAACTCAGAACAACTTTCTTTTCTTCCAAGACTGGCAATTAACTACATGCTACCAATTTCAAATAATGGACTTTGGTAATAAACTCCCTAGAACACTTGGGAGAATATGACATAGTTAATACACCTCAACATCTTAAAACATGTTTATCTTGTAATTTCTGGAACACTGAATATTCCACATTTTCCCTCTGACAAGTTAAAATTTCCTTTGTTAAATTTATACTGAAATATGCCGAAACTGGTTTGGCTCAATGGATGGAGCATCTGCCTGCAAACTGAAAGGTCCCAGTTTCGATTCTGGTCAAGGGCATGTAATCTGGTTGCGGGCACATCCCCAGTAGCGGGTGTGCAGGAGGCCGCTGATCAATGTCTCTCTCTCATTGATGTTTTTAACTCTCTATCTTTGTCCCTTCCTTTCTGTAAAATATCAATAAAATATATTTATAAAAAAAATTTATACTGAAACATTTTCTACTTCTCCTCTTTCTCTCATTCTCCTCTTTTCTCCATAATCTAAGCTATTTATTTTATTTGCTTTAAATATTGACTCACAAATGTATATCTCAGGTATATTTTATCTGCTAAGCTGCAGGCACATTTATCTAACTGCTCTCTTCTCAGTTCCACTCTTACTATCTTCCCTTCATTTCTCCACAGATTAGCAGCCTAATTGTTTATAAAGTATTCAGTACATCTCATAACTCCAGTCCTTCAATAACTTCTCACTGCAACGCAAATGAAACCCAGTTGTGAAGATGTTCTTTGTGAGCCTACTCATGCCCTCGTGTTTCTCTGTATTCATTCCTACCAGCCCTAACTCATCAAGTACATCCACAACACTCTCAGTTCTTTGAAGATAATCAGTTTTTTTTTCCCAAATTGTTCATATATGCTGTTCCCTCTGCTCTAAATATTTTTCCATACTATTCATAGGGTGTAAAAGTCAATGATTAGGTTAAGCTATGCTTCACCTCTCTAAAGATCTTTCTATTGACAAGCTTTATACTATACTAGAGGCCTGGTACACGGAATTCATAAACGGGAGGGGCGGGGGGGGGGGGAGAAGGTGGTCCTTCAGCCCAGCCTGCTCCCTCCCAGATCCTATTAGCATCGGGCCTAAATGAGCAGTCAGACATCCCTCTCACAATCCAGACTGCAGCTCCCAACTACTCATCTGCCTGCCTTCCTGATTACGCCTAACCACTTCTGCCTGCCAGCCTGATCTCCCCTTAACCACTTCCCCGCCAGCCTCATTGATGGCTAACTTTTCCCCTGCCAGTCTCTTTGCCCCTAACTGCCTTCTCCTGTGGGATTCGTCACCCCTAGCTGCCCTCCCTTGCAGGCCTCATTCCCCCCCTCCCCCACCAACTACCCTTCCCTGCAGGTCTGGTTATCCCCAACTTCCCTTCTCTGCTGCCCTGGTCTCTCCTAACTGCCCTTCCCTGCAGGCTCGATCACTCCCAACTGCCCTCCCTTGAAGGCCTGGTCCTTCCCAACTGCCCTCCCCTGCTGGCCTGATCACCCACAACTGCCCTCCCTTGCAAGAATGGTCCCTCCCAACTGCTCTTCCCTGCTAGCCATCTTGTGGTGGCCATCTTGTGTTCACACGGGGGCAGGATCTTTTGGCTACATGGGGGCAGTCATCTTGTGTGTTGGAGTGATGGTCAATCTGCATATTACTCTTTTATTAGATAGAATAGAGGTCTGGTGCATGGGTGGGGGCCAGCTGGTTTGCCCTAAAGGGTGTCCTGGATCAGGGTAGAGGTTCCCTTGGGGCATGGTGTGGCCTGGGGGAGGGGTCTGTGGTAGTTTGCAGGCAGGCCACGTCCCCTGGTGACCCAAGCAGAGGTCATGGTATCTGGGATTTATTTATCTTCTACAATTGAAACTTTGTAGCCTGGAGCGGAGCTAGAGCCAAGCCTTCTGCTTGCTCCATGGCCGCAGCCATTGGAACTTTGTTGCCTTAAGCAGAGGGCTGGGCCAGCCAGGATAGGTGGAAAGGTTGGCTTCCTCTATCACCAGGGGCAACCAAAGCCTCCCTCCTGCTCTCTCTGTGGCTGTAGCCATCTTGGTTGGGTTATTTACATACTCGCTCTCATTGGCTGGTGGACGTGGCTGGTGGATGTAGTAGGGATAAGGTCAATTTGAATATTACTCTTTTATTAGAGAGGATGTCACAATTTTTCAATGTAAAAATTGCAGTTACTTGCCAAAATCAGTTTGGCTCCGTGGACAGAGTGTATGCCTATGGACCGAAATGTCTGGGTTTGATTCCGGTCAAGGGCATGTACCTTGGTTGAGGGCACATTCCCAGTAGGGGGAGTGCAGAAGGCAGCTGATTGATGTTTCTCTCTCATCGATGTTTCTAACTCTTTATCCCTCTCCCTTCCTCTCTGTAAAAAAATCAATAAAATATATTTTTTAAAAATTCCAGTTACTTCTTTGGATGTTAATTCCTGGTTTTCTTATTAGGCTATCATCTACATTTCACAAAAGGAAACACTACTATATCTTTGTTCCCAAATGCTGGTTGCAGTGCCTGATATATAATGGACACAACACCAATGTTAGTTCAATGACGACATAAAATGAGGAAAATAATCTAAAAGGGCTGAAATTGAAGAGTGTAAAATAAACTTATTTTGCTTGGCACCAACATGGGGCTGTGCTGCTTGATTTTTTAATAAGAGTTCAACCAATATGACTGCTCTGAGACCTTAGAACACTGGTTCTCAACCTTTTTAATGCCTTGACCCTTTAATACATTTCCTCATGTTGTGGTGACCCCAAACCATAAAAGTACTTTTGTTGCTACCTCATAACTGTAATTTTGCCACTGTTAGTGAATCATAATGTAAATATCTGTGTTTTCATGACCCACAAGTTGAGATCTGCTAGCAGGGTCACCTAAGACCATTGGAAAACACAGATATTTACCTTATGATTCATAACAGTAGCAAAATTACAGATATGAAATAGCAACGAAAATAATTTTATAGTTGGGGGTCACCACAGCATGAGGAACTGTATTAAAGGGTCAAGGCATTAACAAGGTTGAGAACCACTGCCTTAGAGAGAGATTATATATTTAAGGGAAAGCAAAATACTATTATATCTCAACTATTGGTTTATACTCAAACATTTAAAAAGTATATGCTCTGAAGCAATGGAGATAAATAGAGCAGATGTCCTGTGCCCTCAGTCTTACACCAATCACATAAAAGTAAATACTTAACTAGTAGCATTATACATTTCACATATGAGAACCTTTTCATAAGCCCTGTGAGAATCATATGTTTGTTTGACTGATATAGATGAAAGGATCCAGTAAAGGATATTCAAAAGAAATAGTAAGTGTATCTGATTGGCAAGTAGGGGAATAATCTTATATAATAAAAGGTAATATGCAAATACTAGTAGGCTGAACAACCAAACAACTGGTCACTATAAAGTGTGTTGACCACCAGAGGGTGTGTGTGGAACATGGCGGGGGTTGCTGTCATTGGGGGGAGCTTCTGGTAGTTACTGAAAATTCTTTGCTCCTGCCTGCTGTGGTCCTGCCTATCGCTCTCACCTGCTGCTGGTGCTGGCCCCTCTAGCACTCACTGCCAGTACTGCCCCCACTCGCACCCACAGCCAGCACTGGAGCCGCCACTCACATTCGCTGCAGGTGCCGGGTGCTGGTCCCAATCACTCAGCACCATCAGCAGGTGTGAGCAGCAACTGCCGGCCCTCATTACCCCTGAGGACCTCTCCACCTCCCCCTGCTCCTGAGGGGGAATCGGGGCAGCAGCTGCCATTGGCATCCACTGATGTTGCTGACCCCATTCCCACCTGCTGCTGGTGCCGGCCACAATGGCTCTGCACTCTTAATGGGTGCGAGCAGGGCCAGTATCATCAGCATGTGCGAGCAGTGGCAGTGGGAGTAGGGCTGCCAACAGACAGGGGGACAGGGGCTGCAGCAGCAGGAGGGGCTGGGTGGGGGAGCCGGACAGGGGCACAAAAGATGGGCAGAGACCTGCAGCCTAGCAGCCCACAGTTGCTTTCACAGTGTACAAATTTATGCACTGGGCCCTAGTTTTTACAGTGGTATCTCAAGATACAAGTGCCCTAACATATGAGGTTTTTGAGATATGAGCCATCAAGCGAGCGATTTTTGCTTTGAAATAGGAGCAACATTTCAGATAGGAGTAATCACATGGATCTGCCCATTCGCTGCACACGACCCACCAGTTTACCGTGATTTGAGTGTCTCATAGTTTCCCATGCCTCAAGGTTACGGAACGAATTAAACTCGTATCTCGAGGTATCACTATATATAGAATAAAGAAGATGCTAATGAATTAACACAAGAACTGTAAGAACTTTGAGCAATTTAGTTTTGATAAAATGTTGGCTTTCTGAGTATGTATATAAGTGCTGTGTGTTCGTGTGTGTGTGTGTGTGTGTGCACGTGTGCGTGTGCATGTTGCCCTGGTAGTTGGTGATGACAGAAACTGCATGGTATCCTGGGGACCCTGGTTGGTTTGTGAGCTTTGTTAAAGATCTTAAACTTGGTTCCATAGACAATGGCAAAACATACATGCTATTTTAAACCTCTCAGCTTCATGTAATTTGGCCATTGCAAGGAAACAAATAAACAAAAAAGTATTACTATCTGTAGTTTTCCAAATACAGACAAAAACACCACATGGACTCTTTGTGTTTGTTTTTTGTGTTTTTTTTTTAAGTAATTACCTACAAATAAATGCTCCACTTACTCTAACAAGATCATCTACTGACTTACCTGGGGTTCTCCCAAAGGCAGAGACTGAGTCACAGGCTGATAGACTAGTTCGTTAAGAAAGCCATTCTCATATGCTAAGAATGAAAAACTAGGAAACCAAAACACCGTGTGCAGGGAATTCCTATGGGCCTCCTCCCTGTGCCCAGGGCCCCATCCCACCAGAAGGTCTGAGAAGCATTAAGCATCACAAAGCTACTTGCCCCCCGCCCCCCGGGGGGGCATAAAAGGACACATTTCTTCACTGATTTTCGTCCCTCCTTGGTCGAGGGTGGTTGGTACCTCAGGTGATAACACGACAGGACAAGACCTAAGAGGAAAGCAGTAGAAAAGGCAAGATCAAGTCTCAGCTTCTTGCCAGTGGCACAAGCTGCTGAGAACTGGTGCCTAGAGCACCAGCCACGAGATGTTCCCTATGTTCCCACATGCTGCCAGTCACCCCCTAAAAGGTGATTTTCAAAAGGCCTCTTTATTTCCAAGCTAGCAGGATGCCTGGTAGAAATTTCACAGGCACAACGACTTTGTGATTGAATGTTTCCCTTTCCTGCCAGTTGCTGACACAGCTTCGCATGCACTCACATTCTGTCTCAGCGATTTGGATGCAGATTGCAGCCTGCTCGCCAGGGGAGAGGCCTGCTGTGTTCTCGCAGCCCGGGACTCACCTTGGCTCTGGCTGGAAGCGGCCAGGGTTTCAGCAGTGCCTCTCCAGAGCTGAACTTGACCTCCACAGAGGATCCTCCCGCCAGCACTTGAGCGATTTGGTTTCTCTCCTCTCTCCTCTCTAATGCATTTTCATTGTAACCTTTTTGCAAGAGCCACGCACAGGTCTGCCAGTGAGTGTTTAAGGAAATGTTTGTCAAGATCTCTGAAGTTATTACGTGTTTTTTTTTTCATTTTCGTTTCAAAGGGAAAAGCAGACTTTTGTGGTAATATCAAAAAAGAGAGGAGATCTGTGAAGGGTAATGCCTACAAGAGCTGATGAGACTAATCTTCCTTGAATGATCGTGACTGATTATAACAGGGGCTAAAACCATTCTCTTTTCAAATGGGATTTTTTTTTTATTGAAATAGCCTATTCAGCGGGGTGGCAATTTAGATGCATGCAACTTTTCGTGATTGTCAAGTTTATAGTGAACCACATTTATCCTTGATCATTTCCTCATGCATGGCAGGAAGAGAAAAAAAAGCAAACCTACAGCACAGAAGATTTGTAAAAGAAAAGTAAATTTACCTCCATTGTTTATTTACAGATTGAAAATAAAAGAGAGCAGGAGGTGGTCTGATTATGTATTTTTATTTTCAGCATCCATAACAGAATATCCAGCTGCTGTTACAACCACAGAAAATACAATAGCCATAGTGAAAAAAAATAATAGCTCTCATTTGATTGCTATCTTGAGAGCATGCTAAATCAGAGGGCAGCCGCCAGAATATATCTGACTTTAAGACTACTTCACTTGTTAAATTCATAAAATTGGTGACATCCAGTACATTGAATGCTGCATTGCTCACACCATTTAAGAAATTGTGCAAAAAAAAAATAATAAGTAAAACAACAGCTAGTGCATTTTATACTTGACTACCATTAAACTGCTGCCAGCCCATCAAGTTATGCACTATTTCTTTATTTTAATGCAATATATTAAATGCAGGCCAATTCCACTTTTTTTTTTTCTGGAGCACATGCCATAGTCAGGATAACACAATAGCTTTTTATTCTCCCTCCTTCTTTTTTCTTTCTTTCTCAGAAAAGATCAAAAGCACAACCAGTATATTCAAAAAAAGAACTTTTTGAATGTCTCACCTTAAAACCCTGTTACTGAGGTATAACCTCCGATTTCTCTTCAGTAGCTAACCTCCCATTTCACTTCACTGCCATGGCAGCAAAAATTGAGTCTGTTACATTCTTCAAAGAAATCCGGACAGCCCTCTTTTTAACTTTGATTCTTTGTGCTTGTGTGTATAGAGGAAACGAAGAGCAGCAATCCTCTAATATTCTGCAGGAAGCACAGACTGGAGATTATAAGAACAATTAGTATGTTTAATACTGTATTTTGATAAGTAAAAAGGAATAACATCTTTGCTCTAATAGAAATAGTCATTTTATACATAAATTTGAAACATTACATCTTCATGAGAATCTATACATTTTTTAAAGGATGAATATTTAGAATTAAGTGAAGGAAGTGACTATAAATTATAGGTCTCTGCAGCCCCCATAATTTACACGTGCACACAGCATTAAAGCAGCTGACCGACTCTATGCCATGGAGTCTGTTCTCTGAGCTTCTCTAGCCGTCCTTCATCACTCAGTTTTCTTGGGAGCTAAGGAGAGATGCATTAGCCTACACTAGTTTTCTCTTAGTGTAACAAGATAAACAATATAAACACCTCTGCAGGAAGCACCTGCCTGGCCAGGATTTCCTTCTTATTGGTCATCAACACAACCAAATAGAATAATTTAAGAACCAAAATTATTTTTGCCCAAAATAATTTTTAGAAAGTATATGGCCTGCTCAAAATGTTCTGTTTTTAATTTTGCATTTTCAAGTGTTCAGCATTGTATTATTTGTACAAATTAAAATAATATTTTTGAATTTTTTCTTTGTGCCAAGCACACTGTTATCAATAGATTACAAAGACAAGTGCAGGAGATTAAGTTTACAAACTGAAAGTCTTGGCCGGTGTATTGCCGCTCCAAATCCACTCATGAAAATGAGTAATTCTTTGCATCTACCACTTAGGTTTACAGTGAAAGTTTTAGAATCAATTCATCTGAGTTAAGATTTTGAATCTCCAGTTAGTTAGACAATATTTTATTTTATTTTTATTGTTAAAGTATTACAAATAGTAGTGCGTATGTCTCCTTTTCCCCCTGTTGACTTCCCACACACCCTGGCACATGCCCTCACCTCCTAGTGTCTGTGTCCATTGGTTATGCTTACATGATGCATACAAGTCCTTTGGTTGATCTCTTACCCTCGCACCTGCCCCTGCGTTTCCCCTGAAATTTGACAGTCTATTCAATGTAGACCAATTTTCTTGAGAAACTACCCGTGAATCTCTTCCTTCATTTGTAAAATTTATTTATAGGACTATGTGTCTGACACGATCTTTAGAGATCAGTTACAGAATTAGGTCGGTGAATGTATTTCATGTCCTAGGTGTATAAATTGATATATGCTAGTAGTAAGTGGTCAATAATTGAGGCTAACATCAATACTTACTTCCACACGTTGTTTTATTTGCTCAGTCATTGTTTTAAGGTGTGCTCTAGTTTTCACTTAAAACATGTTGCCACTCAAGCTCACATCTTTTTAAAATTTGTATGTAATTTTTGGAGATGCTTGTAATTTGAGAAGGAAAATCATGCACATTTTCACAGCGGTTACTTGATGGCAGTGTTTAAACAAGCTGTTGGTTGTCTGCCAGGGGGGATAATATCTACTGCGACTCTCCTCTCCGCTTTCTATAATGTCACCCCCCTTTGTAGAAGTTGACCTGTGATGTCTTCCAACATTTTTCCCTCTTCAAACTGAGGCTATTGGACTTTAGTTAATCATACAGCCAGCCACTCACACAACAAGCCACTTCATTTCTTCTGCTTATTTTATTTATTTATTCATGTATTTATTTATTTATTTATTAAATATATTTTATTGATTTTCCACAGAGAGGAAGGTAGAGGGATAGAGAGTCAGAAACATCAATGAGAGAGAAACATCAATCAGCCGCCTCCTACACATCCGCCACTGGGGATGTGCCTGCAACCAAGGCACATGCCCCAGACTGGAATCGAAACCGGGACCCTTCAGTCCGCAGACCAACCCTCTGACTACTGAGCCAAACCGGTTTCGACTCTTCTGCTTATTTTTGACAGACAACTATTTTGCAGTGAGAGTTGTTTTTAGGCCAGCAGAGATCTGTATTCTAGAAGTCAAGTTTTGAACATCCTATCTGAAATAATATTATTAAAAAGAGTTTTGTTATGAGTTACAGAAACTTCTGCAGGAAGGCACTCATGTTGGTGGGGATAACTTAAGAGTCTCAATGTTAGGAAACAGACTTAGAATCCCAAATATCTTCAAATACCCACAATATTTTAGCACTGTCATATATTTTGATTTTTATTAAAAATTAAAGAGCTAACACTTTAATATAGCCTAAATGTTTTTGAGTAGGATTGTTATTTCAATATATTTTGGGACAGGAAATAAAAAAAATGTTTCTTATTATAAAAAGGAGAGTGGGGACACTGTAAAAACACAGCGTTGTGACATTTCAAAGTTGAAAAGTTCTATTAGAACTTTTAAAAAAATAGGTTGTAGATTGGAGGCAAGAATTTATGCAGAGGTAGTGATGGTATATAAACCTGAGCATTAAAATTGACTGTTATTAATGCTGTTCTACCAACTGTGACATGGAAAAGCATTACCTACCTCTGTTTATTGTCAAAATTCAGGAAATAACAGAAAAAATGCATATAAACAAGAAATAGATTATATTTTGTTTTCAAAAGTATTTGAAACTTTTTATATTAGAAAAATTTCAGTTGCAATCATATTAAGAGTAGAAGACTACTTTCATAACTTCATTAATTTGTTTTATTTAATAAAGTGTTTTATTTTTATTTCTTTTAAATGCATTGCTATGCTTGCCAAGAAGTGTTATATAACTTTATTTTTACTACTTTGTATTTCATAGGTATTTCCCTTTTTCCAATTTGGATATTTTTAAAGCTATGCTAAAAATAAAGCAAATACTTAATGGTCAAGATAAAACTCAGCGCCTTTATGGATATATTTGATTCACCTTTAGCCCTCAATCATTTTGAAAGCTAACTCAAATTAATAATTGTGCCTATAACATCTTTAGAGCGGTTCTTAAAATCCTCAAATTACATGTTTGAAAATTTTATGAGATTTCCCACACGGAATAATTAAAATGTACCAACAATCTTCCTCATAATTTTAAGACATACAGTTGAGCTAAACAACTTCCCTGTAAGAAGAGAATTATACATGGTTGAGAGAGATATTAAACTGCATGTAATATAAAGCAGAATGAAATAAAAATTATTGTTTATATTTTGGCAAAAATACAATGAGAATAAAGAAAAAATACGGGTTATTTTGGCCAAGGAATATGACATGTAACTTGGATCTTGAGGATAGAAAAGAGTTAAAATGTATCAACAACAAAACAGTAAGAAAACACCTAATGTAGAATGGGCAAAAATTATGGTTATGTCAAGAGTTTGGTAAATTGTACAGTACTCTAGCTGTCCTACCTATAGGAGCTGGTTTATAATAAAATGATCTTAAAGACTGTAGACCAAGTTAAAAGATCAAAGTTGTTTGTCCATAAAAGTGGTAGTGATGGTATTATGCTTTATTAAATCAAATAGAGCAAGAGGAAGTAATATAGGAATAAGGAGAAATAAAAGAGCAGAAACAAAGAAGGTGCTGATTCAGAAGCAATAACTTTTTCATCAGCAAAGTAAATAATTAGACTTACGGAAGGAAGATGGATGCCATTAGTAGTCTGAGAACTGGGGCAACTAGTAGCAATCAGGTTGAACCATATAGAAAGTAGTTTTACAATTCCATGTTTTATTTTCCCTTTGTTTTGGCTTCATTTAAAGGTAACTCATAAGACACTATTGAAGATACTTAACTCATAAGTGCCAGTCTGTCACTGTGTCCAGACTCAGATAATAATCCTTAGAGATATACATTTCACCTTTAGGATTTACATGTTTCTGTCCTATATCCGTGCCTATGTGTTTCCATGGCATATTGCCTAATCCAAGATTGGTAGGACCCCTGGCAATGGTGGCGACAACCAGAGGTGCCAGGTAATATTGTGTTTTGCAGAACTTTGCTGATGACATCGGCAAAGTGGAAATGCAGGCAAGTCTCTTCTCTGAGAGACTCGCCCCAGTGGCTGCACATGTCTCCGCACATTTGGTGACACCTGTTCATGATGAGTGTGCCAAGAGATTTTTCAAAAATTCAAAGAAGAAAAGAAAGCCAGACTCTTCTCTATTTATGGCCCTGTCTACATATCCAGATATAACAATCAGTTATATAGTCACTTGGTAAATCAGATAGTTCATATATAGACTGAGTGACCAGATTATTATGATCTCTGAGTGCATAATAATCTGGCCATTCAGTGTGTGTGTGTGTCTGTCTCTGTCTCTGTCTCTCTCTCTCTCTCTCTCTCTCTCTCTCTCTCTCTCTCTCTCTCTGTGTGTGTGTGTGTGTGTGTGTGTGTGTGTATTAAAGGCCTGGTGTATGAATTTGTGCATGGGTGGGGTCCGGCCAGCCTGGCCAGGAGGAGGGACATGGACGGTTGGCCAACCTGCCTGCTGGTTGAACTCCTGGTGGAGGGAACGGTTTGCATAATATCGTTTAATTATATAAGATATACACTGAGTGGCCAGATTATTATGTGTTCCGAAATCATAATAATCTGGCCACTCAGTGTATATACATATATATAATTTCAAACAAATCAGTATTTCAATAATTGCTATAGTAAAATATTTTAGGCCCTGGCCAGAAAATTCAATGGATTAGAGTGTCATCCTGCTATATCAAGGTTGCAGATTCAATCCCCAGTAGGGCACATGTAAAAATCAACCAATAAATGAATGCATGAGTAAGTGGAACAACAGAAATCAATGTTTCTCTCTCTCTCTCTCTCTCTCTCTCTCTCTCTCTCTCTCTCTCTCTCTCTCTCTCTCTCCCACTTCCTCTTTTTCTCTAAAAAAAGAAACCAATAAATAAAAATATTTTAGGTAATAAGCTGTGTTTAAATGTATGTGTATGGATCTCAAAATATTTATTCTATATACCATATATCTTCATGTAATTTGTACACTAACCCGAGGTAAAATACTTAATCTTGGTAAAATAAAAGAAAATAAAATCCTAGATACACAATTTCAAGAATATACTCTCATAGCAAATTAATAAGATTGATTAAATGTGAATGAATTATGAAGTTTAATCTGAAAACACCTCTTAAGATATTATTTAGCTCTGTTTTCTATTCTATCAATATTTTGCATGATCGGGGAGATAAATAATTTCATAGTAAGTTTCTAATACAAATATTTTGTCTAGCTAAAACGTAATAATTAAAAACAAAATGTACTTGTGCCAAAACTGGTTTGGCTCAATAGATAGAGCGTCAGTCTGCAGACTGGAGGGTCCCAGGTTTGATTCCGGTCAAGGGCATGTGCCTTGGTTGTGGGCACATCCCCTGTAGAGGGCGTGCAGGAGGCAGCTGATCGATGTCTCTCTCTCATCAATGTTTCTGGCTCTCTATCCCTCTCCCTTTCTCTCTGTAAAAAATCAATAAAATATATTTTAAATATAAATAAATTAAAAAAATAAAAACAAAATGTACTTTTTAGAGTATGTTATTAATGATATTTCAGAACATTAACGATGAGCTTTCTATTAATAATAGTGGAGAAATTATTAACATCTTGGAATAAACAGGGCCACATACAAAATTAGAATTCTTTGAAGATCAAAATATCAGTGGGTTATTATTTTCAGCCTTGATTCTGAGGAATCTTTGCAAGGTCTCTTATGTAGGTGAAAACTTGCATTTAATCAAACCATTAATAGGGGGAATCTAATTGAATGTCACTAATTACAGAGAATCTTCAAATTGTGTTAAAACTCAGAGATAATTTTCTGCTTCATTCCATAAGTCCTCAAATAATTTCTGAGTATTTATTTTCCACTCTGTCAGATCCTAGGAACAAAAAAAATGAGCACAACAAACCTATACCCTTAAGAATCTCTGCTTGGTCTACAAGGCAGACATATGAACAAATATTTATTTATAATGTTATAGAGTAGATACAGAGAGTGGATTTATCCTGCATAAAGTAGGTTCTCATAAAAAATTTGTTAGGTGAAATAATATGTTGTTTAAGACTAGTGAGACTGTGGATGATGATTAAAGGAGTGATTCTTTGGTAGGATAAATTGGAGTCTAAAGCTAGCAATGTTTTGGAAATATCTATATATTAGGGATTTTATGGTGCCTTTAAGGTAAGTAAAAACTTTTAGTGAAATTTTCTCTGAAAAGTAATGGTTTTGTAATTATTAACTAAGAAGAAAAAAGAACATGGATATTTGACTGAAATATAAGATTTAGAGTTGTAAAAAAATCAAGTTAGATATAATATAAGCAATTATTCTTATTTTGAAGGTGATACACAGAGCCCCAGAAAAATGAAAAGAAATGCCTGTTAGAAAGGACCCAACAAATAATTAAGACATGATTTAAATCCAGGTAGAGTGACTACTTCTCACAAGCACTTGTGACTCAACTAGTCATATACATACAGTCTATAATCATGGAAGAAAAGCAACAATAATTTTTAGGGGCTTCAATAAAAACAACAACAACAAATAAGTGGATATTGGTTATTTAAGGGCTAAAAATGAAGTTTATGAGGATTTTATATCATTGCTTTAATTATACTATTGATGTAGAGTCAATTAGGAATTAACACAAATTTCTAGAAGACTTTAGGTGTAGAAATAAACAAGTCTACCCAGATAAGAATAAGCAGAGACTATTTATTCAGAGCTTGCTATATCAAAAGAGCCAGCCATCATCAGTTTCATTTGGAAGTCTTAAAGGCAGACAGGGAAGTGAGAAGCTTTACAATGAACAAAAGAGAAAGCTTAAGTTGTGCTCTGAGTGGAAGTTGTTGGCATAGAGAAGCTAGAATCATACAAACAAGAAGCATGAGGCATCCTATGTGATGGATCTGGAGAGTATATTAGATTTTTTTTGGTGGTTAGTCCTGAGCTCAATGGGGCAGAAGGAGGAGGTGAAGAGATTAGGAAGGAGAGAAAAAAAATGAGCAAGGCTGACAGTTAGTGAACATTTATGACCATTCTGGGCCAATTGCTGAAGAGATGGTTTGGCCTTCCCCACTGGTTGTTGAGTCAGAGTTCTATTTCCATATAAGGTCTGACCATTGTCCATTTTTATATTTGGTCTCTCATAGGGAAATATGATATAAATATATCACAGTGTTACTCCTTTTTAAACGTGTCTATAGGATATCTCTTCTTAGATATGGATATTTTTCTATCCCCAGAAATTATGACAGAGGTCAATGGCTAAAAAATCTTTTAACAAGCCATTCCCTATATTGTAAGTTGGGATTTTGATCATAACACATTCATAATTGGCTTGTTCTTGCTTTTGTCCATCCATATAACATGACTTTACTCACTAAATCTGTTACTATTGAAAACTCATTGAATGGCAGATTACTTGTTTATTATTTTCTTTTTAAATTAAATCAAATGCTCTTTGATATTTTTGTTTCACTTTTTTCTCACTAAATTATCTGTATTTTCTTCAAGTTTATTCATATTTCCTAAGCCTTACTTTTTTTATAAATATTTTAGCTAGAAATGATTATTTCCTTCTATCCGTAGCTGACAACAAGTTGCAAAATGATGGATTTCATAACTTAAAAGATATAGGATATCTTTCTTTTGAAATATAGTGATAGATGACAGCCTCAATTGAACATTTAACATTTATTTTTATCCTTTATCTCAATATATTTCTTTAAAGACAGGGGAGAGAATGATTTTCTTTATATTCAGTGATGCATATTGTATATGCACAGATAATAACTTTTGAATAATTGTCATAGTAAAAACCCTTATCACCTTGTCACTCTTTAATTTAAGTTTTTATATTCCCATTATTTATTTCATTTGCACACAATAGTAATTAAAGCATGATGGCAGAAAGCTATTCAATAAGAAGCAGCTGTCATATATCAATTTTCAGGATTGGTCACTTGCTTGTTGCCTGCTTGAAGGCTGTGATTTATTATTAATTAAATTTTGAAGTTATTTTCTATGTTCAAAACATGTTTTGGTTAATTCTAAATACAAAGCTTCACTTACTATTTATTTGGAATGCTTTCATTTAGCCTGTGAGAACTTGGCTTTAGGAAATAATATCTTATATGCACCACAGTTGGCATTTAGGTTAATCATGTCAAAAATACTTTTGTATTATATATTCATATATTTCATTCAGGAGCACCTTTTTCACTTCATCCTGATTAGTTATGTGTGTTAAAAATAAGAGAATAGGTTAAAAACAGAGCTGCATTTGGAAACAGCCTAGGTGCCCATCAGCAGATGAGTGGTTTAAAATCTTTGGTACAGGGAGGCAAATAGGGGAAGGAGGACACATATGTAATACCTTAATCAATAAATAAATTTAAAAAACAACAACTTTGGTACATCTACACAATGGAATATTTCCCTGCTGCAAAAAGGACAGGACTCCTACCATTTGCAACTACATGGATAGACCTGGAGAGCATTATGTTAAGTGAAATAAGTCAGTCAGAGAAAGATAAATATCACATGACCTCAGTCATTTGTGGAATATAACGAACAACATAAACTGATGAACAAAAACAGATCCAGAGACAGAGAAGCATTCATCAGACTGTTAAACCTCAAAGGGAAGGAAGGGGAAGGAAGAGGTAAGGAGGAGAGATCAACAAAAGGAGTTGTATGCATTCATACAAACATAGTCAATGGACACAGTCACCAAGGGGGTGAGGGCATGATTGTGTGGGTGTGTGTTGGGGGGGAAGAGAGTGGATGTTAAGGGGAGAGATAAGGTCACATATGTAATATCTCAAACAATAAAGAAAATTGGAAAACAACAACAACAACAACAACAAGTTGCTTATGATAAGTTCCAGGAGACCAGTCCAAGACTAAACTTAATTACAGTATCTCTTCCAGGTAATGGACCCTTTAAACAGTCAGTCAGGAATCACCAGATCAGCATGGCAGGTAATCTGCCTGATAGACCCTGTCATTTCCGTAAGGAAGTAAATGGCTGCAAGAAGCAATCCACTTTTTTTTTTCCTAGTCTAGCTTCTTATTCCTGCTCCCTTCTGTCCAGAAATCTTTCCTTTTCTACAACTTTTTTTCTCAAACATACTCTTAAAATTTTAATATACCTCAGTTTGTCTTTTAATAGATACCATAGTCTTAGATAGTGATGATATAATTAGTGATGATTATCGCTAATATACCTTGAGCAAAATGTTTTGGGATAAATTTGCCTTGCTTCAAGGGATGCAACATTCTTTTCAAGAAACATAAATTATTTTTATTGATAACCAAACTAGAGGCCCAGAGAAAAGAAATGCCTGTTAGAAAGTTCATGCACTGGAAGAGGGGTTCCTTAGCCCAGCCTGAATCCCCTCTCCCCTCACAGTCCAGGAACCCTCAGGTGCTAGAGGCGACTCAACAATCAGAGGAAGGTGACACTCCCATTACACCCCTGCTGCTGCCACTGCCAGCAGTGCAAGCCTTGGGCGGCCCTGGGTGGCTGGGTAGCTGCTATTCGAGTCCTACCTGTACCAAGGGCTGGCCTTCGGAAGCTGGGGTCTGAGGGGCTGGGGGACTCTGTAGTTATGCAGGCAAGCAGAGCAGCTGAACTCACTTGGGGGCAGGCCCAGCTGTACCCAGTGGGGCTAAGGGGACTGGGCACCACCATCTTGTGCCTGTGCGCACTGCCATCTTTTAGGGCATGGCAGTCAATTAACATATCCCCTCTTGATTGGATAGGATACTAGCTCAATGGTACCTTCATTTTAAGACTTGCTAATTTTAATTAATTTTTCTTTTTATTTTTAAAATATATATTTTTATTGATTTTCCACATAGAGAAAAGGACAGGGATAGTGAGTTAGATGCATCAATGAGAGAGAAACATCAATGAGAGAAAAACATCTATCAGCTGCCTCCTGCACACCTCCCACTGGGAATGTGTCTGCAACCAAGGTACATGCTCCTGATTGGAATCGAACCCGGGACCTTTCAGTCCGCAGGCCAAGCTCTATCCACTGGCCAAACCAGTTAGGGCTAATTAATTTTTCTGAATCATCTCCTCACTGCCAAGTCTAGGGACCAAAGTACTTAAAACCACTAATAATCTTGTCTTAGGATACCTAAAGTAAGGTCGCAACCTTCATTTGAAACTTGCTTGTATAGCTTTCTTCTTCAGAGATTTGCCACAGGTCTTGGAAGTATCTTGCATGATATTAACTCATACCACATTTCTGGATTGAAAACTAAAGGGATCCACCAATTTGATGTACACTTATCTTTAAGGTTGAAAACACAAAGTTTCTTTTATTCTTGTTAATGTCACACTCAAGACACATTTCAGAATATTGATATTGTCCATAGAGTACTGAAATAGTATGTTCTCCAACATTGGTGGTGAGATGTCAGTATTTATATTATATTAGACACATAAACTCCCACCATTTCCTGTGTTTGAGACTCGGTTTTGAACTCCCCATATTAAAGTGACATTTGATGGACAAAGAATTTTAGATCCAAATATTCTCAGAGACCATAGTTAGAATTACATAGTTAGCTTGTAATATTTATTTATAACAATGTCTTTATATTTTTTTTCATTTTCACACAATAATACATGAGATTCTAAATATTTTTCTTAGAAAGCATCCTGGTCTGACATATTTCTATGTTCATCCTATCACTCAGACACCTGACTCTTCATTCAACATTTTTGTGCTAGGGACCAAAGCAGATTCTGGGAAGAACAGAGAGACAATAAGACATTAGTTGGTAAAGCTTCTGTTTGAACTAAAAGAAAATTAAAATATATAAGCAAGATGTTTTTGCCTAACTTCATATGTGGGTTTTTTTTAGATATGAGCCTAGAAATATAGCATAGAGATAATCATATGTCAGTTGTGCTTTTGTCTACACACATACACAGAGATTATACATTTTAAAAAAGTGTGTTTGTTTTCTAGAGATACAGGTAAATAAAACAGGGAAAGAAAATTTAAAAATAAGTTATGTTTAAGTATATGATATCAAAAGCGTCAAATTGGAGTAATGAGGAAAGGGAGTTTGCTAATTTCAAACTAATTATTTTAAAGTTTCAGTTATAAACATATATGCATAACCCATGGACACAGACAGTAGTGGGCTTAACGCTTAGGGGGATACTGAACTGGGGTGGAGAGGATCAATGGAGGAAAAAGAGGGGAATCAGTAATACATTCAGCAATAAAGATACATTTTTTAAAAATTTTAGTGACATCCTTGCTAATCCTAAATTGCTATTTGATATACATTACAGAGCACACTCAGTAGAATTAATAATGTTATTTAACCATACAGCTTAATCTATTGCTACACATTTTGCATATATTATATTAAGTGAGCGCCAATCCAAAACATGAAATGGTGTTTAGATATCTTTTTCCATGATGACAAGTATATGTAATTACATATCCTATCTAATAAAGAAGGGATATGCTGATTGACCTTCACACCATCACAAAGATGGCAGCACCAATAAGGAGGGAATATGCTAATTGACTACCATGCCCTCAAAGATGGCAGCGCCCATAGCCACAAATGGTGTCACCCAGCCCACTCAGCCCCTCACCTGCTTCCAGAGTCCCCCGCTCCCCTCGGCTCCACAGTCTCACAGGTCCAGCCTGAGGTACAGGCAAGCCTCCAATCGTGGCTGTCCAGCTGCCCAGGGCTGGCCAAGGCTCAAGTAAACAATAAAAGTAGTAAAAATCATTCATAAATCATTCATAAATAAGCTCCAAGTAAACAGGGCCAGGCGAGACTTGCACGTCCAGCAGTAGCGGCAGCAGAGGTGTGATGGGGGCATTGCCTTCCCCTGATCACCTGATTGCCTGCCGCCCCTAAGGGCTCCAGGACTGTGAGAGGGAGCAGGCCGAGGCTGAGGGCCCTCTCCTCCAGTGTATGAATTTTCATGTACCAGGCCTCTGCTATGAAATATTTCCAAAGGTTTTCCTAAGGAACAGAGGACTAAGTACACAAAGGTAAAATAAGCAATATACTAAACCTAAATGTATTATTACAACTTCTTCTTATTAAAAAAAAATAGTAATCTGAAAGCCCTATTAATGTCAATTAAAAAATAAATTTTCACCTCATTATATTGGAAAAGTAGTGAGAAAATGCTAGATTGCGCCTCTGGGAACAAAATATATTACAGGCATGAAAAATGTTTCATTTCTGATGCTACTTTCAAATGACAGCATAATATGTTATGGATCATTTGATGTTTTTGTATAAAAATGCAATTCAGCACCCAAAAAGGCATATGCTGCTAACGGCATGTGTTGCAGACAGTCCTTACTCTGACAGCTGGCAACAAGCAAATGGCAGTCAAAACACAAAATGTCAAGCAGAAATTTTCCCAATAAAAGTAGTAAAAATCATTCATAAATAAGCTCCATTCTATGGCTAGCATTCATTCCAAGCATCATTAATCGAAAGCGGTCTTAAATAATCTGCAAATTATTACCTAGGAGACCAGAAGGAGCTCAGAAAACTTAACTACTTTTTCCTATTATTTTCTCACAAGATTAGGTGCCTTTTTTTCATCATCTTCCAGTTCACTAATGAAAGCTTTATTTTAAGAATGCCAAGTTGTGAGACTTCAACCTTCTGAGAACTTTCTAACAAACACACATTAACAATATTAAAAACTAAACATCTTCTTTAATTCTTTCCTAAAGTTTAAAGAAAAAAAAAGGCTTTCAGCTTTCTTTTTCAGCCTTCTTCCATGTAGACATTTTTAAAGTAAATATTTATTGACATTTCGTTTGCCTAAATCGTTTGGCTTTTGGAGCCAAGTTTCTTTGTAGCACCGCAAACTGGCCCGCGTTAATTTGTGAAGATTCATGGCTGCTTTGGAGTTTTATTATTTATTGGAGCCAAGGCAACAGAGAATTCCACCTGGTAGGTGAGATTATTGCTACATTTTACTTCTGCCTCAGCACCTTTTTTTCCTCACTCATTTAATTAAAAAGTACGAGGGAGTTGAAATGGAAGCACTAAAATGAGCCAAGATATAAAAATACAATATTAGCTAACCAAGAAAGCATATTTCCCGGTTATAATTATCTTCTCCAGTGAGAGAAAAAATCTTCCTGCAGGCTAGGTTTTGAGCCCTTGTGCAAAGAGAGCTAAATGCAGTGTGAGAGTTAGGATGACCTCACCCTGTTGGCCCTGAACTTGTTTCAGAGGTTATTTATTTGAATTGGTTAAATATAGATTTACTTTCTTCCACCCCATCTCTTTCTCTATATATGTGTGCATGTTCTGAGTTATATGTAGATAGCAATTTTGCTTAAAAATATTTATGTAATATTTATGTATTTTATATAATTTGTTATTATATTTGTCATGATAGTGTCATATCTATAATAATAAAAGCACAATATGCAAGTTGACCGAACAACTGAACAGCAGAATGAGCATCCAGAGACCTTCTGGACGACCACACTAAGACAAGCACTGGCGCCAGGCCGGCCAAGGCAGATGCAGTGTGATTGGTCAGGGTCCCCACAATTGCCCCACGATCGCTTTGCAGAGGGAGGCCCAGGCTACCCTTTGCAGGGCAATCAATGGGGAGCTCTGTGACCTATCACCCCAAAGAGGGATCTCCGGGCCAGCAGCCAGTGGGGCCATCGATGGGGGAGTGGGTTCCATGATTGCCCCAAAGAGGGAGGCCCAGGCCACTCTCTGCATGTCCATCAACCACAGAGCTCCAGCCAGGTGGACAGGGCCTCCCTCTGCTGGGTAACCAATCGCCCCAAAGAGAGAGGCTGAGGCTATCCGGCCAGTGGTGCTGTGGGGTGTGGGGGGAGTGGCCTCCCTGTCTGGGGCCACCCTGCCAGTGGCCACAGAGGGAGGCCCAGGGCCGGGAACGCTGTGGCAGGTGTGTGTGACCTGCCAGCGATTACCCCACAGATGGAGGCCCAAGCCAGCCAAGCGATCACCACCCATGCCTGTCACCTGCAGAAGGAGGTGATGGTGGCGGGGGAGGGAGAGACAGTGCCACATAGATGGCAAGCAGTGGCAGCAGGAAGTGGCAGGGGGGGATGGGGCCAGCTGTTGGCAGCTGGAGGAAAGAAAGCCCTGATAAGCCCTCATCATCAGCCAGGCCCAGAGACCCTACCTGAGGGGTCCCGGATGGTGAGAGGGTGAGGCTGGGCTGAGAGACCATCCCCATCCCCAACCCCCGTGCACCAATTTCATGTACTAGGCCTCTAGTATCATATATAATTATTATATTATTATATTTGTGTATATTATTTATATACATTTGCTATATAGTATATATATAAATAATTTGTGTTGGAAACTAAATATTGTTCTCACTGAATGGATGTAAACAGGAAGCCAGAAGTCTGGTCAACCTTAACTGCTCTGAAAGGTCAGAGCTAATTACTCACTGTTTAGTTGAAACATTATTGGTTGAAGCAACCTCTATCTGTTTGTTTCATGTTAATTTCTGTTTTTGTTATTTCCTGCCTAAAGGCTGGGGTGTGTCCCAAAGCCTTAATAAAAGAGAGAAAAAGGCCAGAGCAAATGGCAGTCCTTCCCACTAGAGGAAGGCTCCTGCCTGGCCCCCCAATATCGCCAAATTATAATTTTCTAGTCTCTCATTTCGTTTGTGTGCAGCCTCCTTCAGAACCCGAACCCTGACCGGGGAACCCTGAACCACGCGGGACATGGAAAGAGGTTCCCACAAATTTGAGGAAATTTCAGAGGTATTAAAGGTTAAGATAGGTGGCATAAACTAGGTCTTTTTATTAAATGTACATGCGACTTAATGTGCAGTATATAAAACAGAATCATAACATTTACCCATAAATAGACACTAGTGAAAAATGGAAAAACAACAGAAAGGACCTTGAATAATAATGTGGGGACAGCTTTTGGATGTGAATAGCTGACCATGCTGGGGTTACTTTGTTCAGACATTGCAGCTTTCACTGGATCAGTTTCCACTAGCGATGACGCTCTCAGGGAAGCACACATGGTCTCTGACCTGCCACGCAGTTTCTCCTGCCATATATTATCAGCCAAAGCAACTCCCACAGCCAGCGCAGATCCCAGTGGCAGGGAAACTGACTCTGCCTTTTAAGTTGGGGAGAATTGCCATCGGATTAAAAAGGAGTGAATAATTGTAGCCATATTGGCCACTTCCCATAGAAGATTAATTTGCCCTGCTCTTCTCTGTTGTAAAACAGTGAAGGAATGTTCTCTAAAGCACAGACTGCAGGAAAGGGGGCCAGAGGATTGTATTGAATTTTATTTTTAGAGAAAAAGAGACTTCTGAAATTAATCCTATCAATTTTTCTAACAGGGAAGATTTAGGGATGTGAAATGCTTCCAAAATATAGGAGTTTTGTTTCCAGCTATAAAGTAGTTGTGAATATTTCATAGATTCATTAAAGTGAGTTTTCAGATTATAAAAGCAAATGTCATGAAATATAGAATAAAAATAATTTATTTTATTACAAATGTATGGCAACGCTAATAAATAAAAATGAGCTCGATATTTATGGGGGGCATCAATTTTAAATGCTTAATTTATTTCAGAGGAGTGCAATAGAATGCATAACAAATAGAGCATAATTTTACTTATCTAATGGCATCATAAATGTGCGTGACACCACAAAGATCACTGCTAGACAAATAGCAATTCCTGTTCATAGAAATTATGAGGATATATAAATATCCCTGATAAAGGAGAAGTAAGTGCATATTTTAATACAGGGAAATAGATATCTGAATTTTAAGAATATTTTAAAGTGGACAAAGTTAGCAACATTACGAATAACAATGCATGTGTTAGCATTGATATAAATAGGTGACCCACATTTTCATATATTATCTAATACTTTATTCTGAAAAATAACAATCCTACTCAAAATGAGAAAGCATAAAGAAATGTTGTATACCATTTAACTAAGATTCACCATTGCTAACGTTTGCCAGGTTGCTTTACCTCTTATATCCTCCTACTCTCCCTCCTTCTTGCTCTCTCTCTGCTACCCCTCTCTTTCTCTCTCCTGCCTATCTCCTTGTTCTTTGTTTTTACTGAAATGCTTTAGCACCTATCTCCTAAGAAAAGCCCAGTCTGCTGTGTGACTATAATAACATTATACACAAAATGATGTTAATCGATATTTATATTATAATGTCTAACTATATAGCTCAGTTTCAGAATCTCCCATTTGTACCCCAAGTTTTTATTTCATCTGCTTCTTCCCCAATATATGCAATTAATCTAAAAAGACAGAAAAATAGAATATTCTTGCTAATATAATACTTGGCCCAACAAAGAAAACTTTTCCAGAATATTTTATATTGAATTAAGTTTAACTTTGAAATTTTCTTAAACTCATGGAGTACATGCTTTCTTTTTTATATTATATAAGTAAGTTCTAATCTTCTATCAACAAATCAACAATGATGCTGCCCATCTACTAGCTTGAGCAGTGACCTGCAAAGCAAAAGCAAATGTAGACTATTTTCAGTTACAGCCTCCATTTATAACCTTGGTTTATTAAAACTAGTGAGGGAAATAGTTTTACTCTTTTATCATTCCTGTAATTTCTAAAAGGGCATATTCATCACATAAAACTATCCCTGAACAAAATATTATACTCATGAACAAATAAGCATAAGATTCACTCAGCCATAAAAATATGCCTTCATGGGAGCTATGATCAAACTGCTAATTGTCTGAAATAAGTCTTAAGAAATCAACTTTTGGGTTATATTTCAGGATGAAGTATCATTTTACCTATGATTGTGTCAAAGAAAACTTGTACTACATAGAGGTAAAAAAGCAAGGAGGACCTTTATTCAAGAATATTGCAATAGAGTTAAGATAATTGCAGTAGATAGAGGGGTTAAACTCAACATTGCTGAAACAAAAGACAGGTGAGGGTTTTTTTTTAATATTTTTTATTGATTTTTTACAGAGAGGAAGGAAGAGAGATAGAAAGTCAGAAACATCGATGAGAGAGACATTGATCAGCTGCCTCCTGCATGTCCCACAGTGGAGATGTGCCCGCAAGCAAGGTACATGCCCCAACTGGAATCGAACCTGGGATCTTTCAGTCTGCATATTCGAGGATATCATTGGGGAAATTGTTCAGCAATGACTAGGCGTTTTGTGTTTGCTAATTGGCTCTTGAGGAAGTCAACTGCCTACCCTACCACTGAGCCTGGGAGATAGAAGCACTGTCTTCCTTGATGATTACTTTCCAAAGGGATGGTACCAGGTTTTGAGAGAAACATTCCTGGATTGTAAAACTGACTAGACGTTTTAAAAAGATATACAAAGAAATAATTTACAATTGTTAGTTTTCCAAACCAATTATTCTAAGAAAAGGAAGGTCAAGGGTTTATGAGCGGGGAAAAAGATAATCAAGTTTAGTCAAGCTGAGAGGAACAGGAAGATCAGCTTGGTCAGTTGACGATTATAATGCACTGATTGTCAAGAAATGATAGCACTTGACAATGGTTTGTGTCAGGTTTTATCCTTCAGTCCATATTCAAGCTGAATACATTTTTGCTTTTTCTCTTTTTCCAGAGTCTAGTTTTTATTTCAAGTAGCATTAAGCAACAGCAACATGGTAGTCAATGCACAAAACTTTATCACTGCACTTCATTTTCCTTGATCAGTTAATAATTTTTCAAAATTGTCTCAAAGCTATATAACAACAATTTGAAACATTTCATAGTTGATCCTCAGTATATGACAATGGTAATGGAGGAAATGTTAAAAAGTCCTCAAAGATAAAAAATATGAATTGTAGATCAGATATTTTATTTTTTTCCATGTCAACCATGACACTCTGCTGCATTAATTTTAGGAAAGCATTTTGGCACATTTGAAATTCAGGTATTCATTAATGCACTTGCTAGTTTTTGTGATTCTAAAGCACTTTTCAGGAAAAATCAAGAGGAACCTTGATTTACTGTGCAGTTTACTTCTGCAGGGTCTTATCAGATGTGCTCTGAATCATGAAGAATATTTAGATAAACTCATTTATTTTAAGTGCATAAAATAAGAATAGTTAGTTACATCAATAAAAAAAAACTTATAGATTAAAACTTTCTCAAGATGATTTTTCATGTTTGTCCTCAAATTTTAAAACATCTATAACATACAAGATTGGACAAAAGTGGGTTTACAGTTGTAAGCATGCAAAGCACAGGCTTTATTTTTGTATTATTATTATTTATAAACTAGTGGCCTAGTGCATGCACTCATGTAGCAGTGGGGCCCCTTGGCCTGGCCTACAGGGATTGGCCAAAATTGGCTTTTAAACATCCCCCGAGGAGTCCCAGAATTGTGAGAGGGCACAGACCAGGTGAAGGACCCCACCAGTGCACAATTGGGGCAAGGGAGGGACCACAGAAGGACCCTAGGCTGTAGCTAGCTGTCTTGCCCAGTCCTCACTGGACTGATGGAGGTCAGCATGCTGGGGAAGGAAGGCAAGAGGTGGCCAGCTGTGGAGGGATCCAGGGCATGTCCAGCCTGTCTCGCTTAGTCCCAATCATCTGGATCCCAGCAGCAAATTAACCTACCAGATTAGAGTGTCTGCTTCTGCTGGTCAATGTGCATCATAACAACTGGTCAAATGGTTGAACGAATAGTTGGACACTGATTGTATAATATATATATATATATATACACATACATATAGATTATGGTATTATTACTTTCCATGTGAACAACTGTAAATCTACTTTTGCCCCACCTATATTTATTAAAAACATATTAAATTCTCACTCTATGCCAATGTACATTGTTTCACTTAAATTTTAATAAAGCTCCTGTGAGTTTAGATGTTTTTATGATGTCTGTTTTCAAATTAAAAGTGGTCCTTATGCTTGTTAAGGAACTCATCCACGGTCCTTAAAATTATGGAACTGGAACATTCAATCAAGCAAGGATGGAAGATTCCAGAAGCCAAGCATTTAACTCTAAGGCCCTGTGGTCCCTCCTCTTAATACTGGCAAAGTGTGGCCATTATAAGTTATAATGAAAAGTGGCAAAAGAAAAGTCAAGAGAAAAGTAAGTAATTAGAAGGGTTTGGCAATATACTAGAGACCAGTAGAAAATTTAAGGAAGTTAAAATACAAGGCCTACAATGATAATTAAATTAACCCATTATATCTTTATTTCTATGTGTAATGACTGAATTGAGCAATGGACTTTTGGCTTTTCTGTAACAAAATATAAAATAAAATAAATAATTATACTAAGTTCAGCAGGAAATCTTTGAGAATTAGCTGAATCAAATTAAGAATAAAACTTGAAACTGGGTAAATCCCTGTATACTCTGATACTAATAATTTAGCAAGTATGAGGCTGTCATTTACTTAACTCTCTTAAATCACTTGAACATTTAATAAGACAATGAAAAAAATTAAGTTGAAATAAAAATATGTTGCTTGATTATTTCAATTCATTAATAAATATTTTAATGAAAACATAAATTAACTACGATAATCAAATCATATTTTGTATGCAGGGAAGGAAAGAGCAATTCAATCCTCTCATGAATTTGTTTTTAGTACAAATAATTATCTTTAATAGTTCTACTTTGTTAATCTAAACTCCTGAATACTAATATTTCCTAGAAACTTCTAGCTGTATTGTAAGAAAAGAGATTTGTGTAACCAACTTTTCAAATGTCCTTGAAACACTACAGTTGGCAGAATCCCTGCCCAAGTGTAAAATAAGCTTAGTTCTCAATTAAAATGTTACAAGTTGCTACTAAATTTAAGCAACAATTTGAAGCTTTCACTAACACAAAAGTTGTTACCATTTTTTTGAAAGGTGGTAGACAATTCTGCACTAAGACAGAGATTTTTAAAAGTACCCTAAAGAGCAAATTCAAAGGTAGAAAGAAGCAATGAAGAAATAGAGTACTGGGTTAAAATGTGTTATCATGTGCCATTAATTTATTTATTTTTTCTTATTTCTTGATGCAAAAAGCTTTACTGTTTCATTTGGTCCAATGCATGGTTCCAGATTGGTTCCAGGCTGACTAAAAGGATACCTCGTGGTCTCAGGTAAAAGTCAGACACCAGGGGAAAGCATGTTCCATTTTCTCTTTAATGCTACATTAAAAGAAAGAGGGAGGGAGACCTCAGGTGTATTGAGATGCATTATTCTCTTAAGTGTATCATAAACATTGCTTAATTACGATGACCAATTTTAAGGTAAAATCATGTTGGCTTAGAAAATTCATTTTTCATGAAAAATATTACAGCATCATATAATTCAACCTAAAGTCCTTTAAATGCTTCTGACACTCATTGCATTTCAAAAGGATTTATGCCCTGAGAAAAGCAGGTGATGTTTCTTTACTTACTCAGGTTAGATATCCAGTTCCATCCACAGAAGTAATTAATGTAATTTGTTTACAATGGCTCTGTTCAAGTTGCAAGTTGAGGTTCTCCCGTGGTCTAGTATTTTCACTATCAAATGTGGAGAGTTGTATTATCTAAGAGATGTTGGACACTTACAGTTTACTTAGTATATAATAGATTTGCCAGTATCTTGACAATTCTCAGCTTACATATATATATATATATATTAATAGAAGTGGCCTTTAAACTTCACCTTCTTTTCCATGAAGTAACTGTAATGATAATTATACTCAACCAAAAAAAAAAAAGACAGTAATAACAATAATTTCACGATGATGGTTTGGCATGAATAAGCTTATACTTAATCAATGGGGAGAAAAGATTACACTTATATTACGCATAGATGTATTTTTCTCATTTTTAACTTTTAAAAAGCATGTTTATCACTTAAGGAAAAAGCAACTTTGTGAGTATAGTTTCTATACTGAGCTGCTTCTATATGTTGAGGGGCTATCATAGTGAAAGGAGCACATTTTGCTTAGAGATGAGTCAGCATGCTTTAAACCTGTGAATAGAGGCGACTGACTGCATGTGTTTCAAAGAAAGCATTTCTCTAAAAAAATCATGTCTATTCCAATTTTATTAAAACGGTAATCTTATTTTTTTCTCAGAGTAAATCAGAATCATTTTGAGTCAAAATTAATTTTTCAATTACTAAAACATTGTCAATATTGTGGGAGCAAAATGAGAAAGAAGGAATCATATGAAATGGGCTTGAAATGAGTCACTAGCTCGTCATATTGGAATGTGTAGATCATGATAAAGAGTCTTGAGTTTAATTTAAACATAATGAAGACCTGTGATTACTTGAAAGCTTGGAATGGTATAATATGATTTAAATCTCTAAGAGTTAAATTTGTCCATTATGTAGTGAAGGGATTAGGTGAAGACAGAGACAAGGGGACTAGTTAGGAGAGGATTTGAATGAACCATACAGGCAATGATGGTGCTTTCAACTACCAGAGTATTAGTGAAGTAGGAAGACATTTGCTTAGCACGGACAGGACTTGTAGATTTGTATATTAGAATGAGAAGACGGGAGCAAGCCAAAGAGAGTAATGAGGAAAACATGTGAGTTATTTACTGGAACAATTGCTGAGTACTGATTTTATATACTAAAATAGGACAGTCCAAAGGTGAGTTTGAAAAATCTAGACTAAGAATCAAAATATCCTTTGGATATGTTGAAATTGGCATACTATTAGAGATGCTTGTGGAGTTAAGTATAATTTAGAAGTGTACAGGTCTATATTTCAGGGATAGAGTTGAATAAGATATAAAATATTTGTGGGGATAACTCCATGTCAGTCTATACAACGGTTGTTATTTTCTCTACTTAGAAATATCCACATTTTCAGGGAAGTTAACTAACATTCAGTTAGAAACCCCACATCCAGAGACTAGTAGTGTAAAAATTATTTTAACTATCTTCATCAACCACAGCTTTGTTAATTTTTATAGTAAATTATAAAAATTAGTTTTATGAGATCAGAAGACTATAAATTATCATAACAAATTTAAGAAATGGAATGTTATTGGTAAATTTATTGTTATTCAGGATAGGAGGAATGATTTTAGATATATTTTTCACACATATATAACAATCCTAAGGATCTGGATCTCTTAGGATGGTGGACAGGATTTACCCCAAAATATGTCTAAGCCCAGCTATTGATTAGTATAATCCTGTTTGTCTCATTCTGTTTACTATATCCCTTCTTTGAAAATATTAGTGTGTTTGACACGAGTCAACTTTTCACAACAAGTATAGTGAGAGAGTTTGAAACAACAGAAAGATGGTATTTCATCATCTTTATTGGACAAACTGTAACACATTTGTAGTAAAGATTTGTTTACTACATGTTTGTATATGCAACAGAATTTGGTTGGTGCGGTTTTGGGAAAGTGTATAACTCTCACAAGACTCTGCCTTTGGTAGAGAATAATTATCAGGACCTGTAAAGACCAAATTGGCTTGAGTCAACCTGAAACACTGGGCTTGTCCGAAGGTATTTGTAATAACTGTCTATGCAATGCGGTGCAGGAAAAGGAGAAATGTGGGAACCTCTTTCCACGTCCTGCATGGTTCAGGGTTCCTGGGTCGGGGTTCGGGTTCTGAAGGAGGCCGCACACAAATGAAATGAGAGACTAGAAAACATTAATTTGGTGATATTGGGGGGCCAGGCGGGAGCCTTCCTCTAGTGGGAATGACTGCCATTTTGCTCTGGCCTTTTTCTCCCTTTTATTAAGGCTTTGGGACACACCCCTAGCCTTTAGGCAGGAAATAACAAAAACAGAAATTAACATGAAACAAACAGGTAGAGGTTGCTTCAACCAAAAATGTTTCAACTAAACAGGGAGTAATTAGCTCTGACCTTTCAGAGCAGTTAAGGTTGGCCAGCTTTCTGGCTTCCTGTTTACATCCTTTTAGTGAGAACAATATTTGGTTTCTGACAGAGAAAGGGACATGACAGAACTTGGAGACCAAGTGTTTGACTGTCACTGCTGCTGTTGATGAAGACAAGTGTACTCGCCAAAGTGTTTTTACAAATCTGCTGAGGTGTTTCACGGCAGACAAAGAAAACCTTTATAAGATTAGGCAAGATGGAAAAACCCTTCAACATAATGAGAATGAATCCCTTCTATCTGATGAAGTCGTATTATAGCCTCTCCTCTCTTCCATTGATAGGCTATAGATGAAAAGTGTTCAAATACACACAAGTTTGAGCCATCCAAAGATTAATTATTCCTCATGTACGTATTTCCATTCTCTTAACTTCTCTCAAATCATATTTAAACTCATTATAGCCTGTGATATACAAGTATTTATTCCAAATGCTTATTTTTTTTAGATTTTTTTCTTTTTTTTTAATATGTTTTATTGATTTTCTACAGAGAGGAAGGGAGAAGGATAGAGAATTAGAAACATCAATGAGAGAGAAACATCGATCAGCCACTTCCTGCACGCTCCCCGCTGGGGATGTTCCCTCAACCAGGATACATGCCCTTGACCGGAATCGAACCTGGGACCTTTCAGTCCGCATGCCGACGCTCTATCTACTGAGCCAAACCGGTTTTGGCCCAAATGCTTGTTAATGTAACTTGTCTCTGAAGGAGATTACTAACTCTTCAAGGTCAGGGGAGAGACAAAGAGTGGACACTTGACAAGGGAGTGGAATTAGAAAATATAACAAATTGACTACCTATCTCAACCCATGTAGAAATGGAGGTTTTTCAGAGAAAAATGCCATGTTCTCCCAAGGATGCACTGTCTCACATAGGGATTGCACATTTGCATTAGACAGGATCCTCGATGACACGTAGTGAGCTGGAATCCTTCCCTTCATTCCACTTCACCAATCTCCAGGTCCCCGCTCCCTCCGCATCACACTCAGCGTGATGGGTGTTGTTTGGAGTGCTCTAGGAATTCTTCATTTCTTTTCGCTTAGGGATTCTCAGTTCTCTCTAAAAAAAGAAATGTAAGAACTTTGTTAATATAGCAAAAGGCTGGTGAAATTGAATTCCATGACTTTGTCACCGTAAGCAGTTGTGGATCTTCTGCTGTCCAGCAGTATTCCCAAATAGATATCTGTGCTTCTGCTCACTGATGTAGCAACACATTCGTTTTCACCCCATTTTTAATTCTAAAACCATATAACATGCAACTGTGATAGCTCATAATTAGTCTACACATAAATGAATGGTAATCATGCACTATACAAAGTCTCACCCATTCAAATGTAAAGTCTATGAAAGCAGAACAATATTTCTAATGCTGTAGTAGACTCCCTGCCTTAGATGATCACACCCACATTTCTGGAATGTGGGAATATCTTGCCTTCCTTAAATAAAAGTACTTTGCAGATGTCATTAAGGCCAACATTATTTCCATGAGAGATTATCCTGGTGGGCACAGTCTAGACAAGTAAATACATAAAAGTGAAGAACCTTCCCAAGCTATGGTCAGCCAGTAAGATGAGACTAGCAAAGAAATGACAGAAATATATGGTATTACTTTATTCAAAAGCAGAGTAGCGGGGCCAAGAGCAAAGAAATGCCTCCAGAAGCTGGAAAAGTCAAGGAACCAGATTTTCCCCCTAAGCTTCCAGGAAAAATAAATTAGACTTGCTGATACCTTGATTATATATAGCCTGTGAGACCTGTCTTAGACTTCTGACTTAGAGAGTTGTAAGAAAAAAAAATTGTGTTGTTTTAACAGACTAGTCTGTGGTAATTTATTTGTTACAGCAGGTAACAGAGAATTAATGCAATTGTCTGGCCCAGACCAGAAAATCAATAAATATTTAGTGAATTGAATTAATGAGTTAGTGAATCTTTCACACAACTATGTATAGTTTTTCAGTGCTATCAAACACAATCTAATGTCTAATGTAATGAAATTTTTTATTGCAATTATCAAATGTGTTTTATATAATTGTATTTATTTTGTTTTAGTTCAACAATATTTTAATTATAATTTGATTTCATTATATTTTCTCATATTTTTCATTCAAAATTCTACTATATTTTGGTATGAGTGGCAGAAATTAGTTTTTCTAAGTACAGACCAAGTCTTGCATGAAAACTTGCCAACATTATGTTCTTATTTTTCCACCAACATATAATACTGGACACATCAAAGGAATCATTAAATGCTTATTGCAAAATTAATTAAAATCCTATTTTAACTTCATAGTCATTTCAATCACTCCTTTGTATATGAAATCAACTCCTTGGACTTTCTCAGTGTTTACTGTTCTCATTTGTCTAAACCTCATATATAAACTCGTATATACAACTTTATACATATTAATTTCTCTCAAACAAGATCTAGTAAGCATTCCTTAATTCCTTAGTACATTCACTTCTCTAATTTCTCAAACATCTATTTCTAAATGTCTCCACTCTCCCCAACTCTTCAAAATCTCCCTCTTCTTCCCTTCACCTGGCAACTGCACTTCCTAATCTAATATGAAATTTAAAAAGATACAAAATTATTTTTACCCACTTACACTTGAGCAATCTACATGAATGCTCTTCTGTTCTTATGGATAAAAATCTAGTTCAGCCCAAACTCTCAATTTGAACTATCAAAAAATAAACCAAGGCATATTACAAATGTTGAATTTATTTGAGCAATAATTTGATTTAAATATTATAGCTGGTAGAAATGATCTTAAAAGAGCTGAACCAAATGAAAGACTTTATATGCAGAAAGGAGCAGGAACAAAGAAGCTACACTAGGAAAAAAAAGCATGTTTCCTCTTGCAATGTTACTTCCCTAGGACTGAGGCAGGTTACTTAACTAGTGCTGATAGGGTGATTGCTGATTGACTGATTTCAGATTCCACTTCTGAAACAGTTGAAATTTTAATTGAGTTATGTCTTGGTTTGTGAGTGAGGCTTAGCATAAGTGATTCTATTTGGGCTTGTTATCTTATTTATAACTAGAGGCTCAGGGCATGAATTCGTGCATGGATGGGGTCCAGCCAGCCTGGCCCCAATCGGGAGAGATCAGGGCTGGGCCTGTTGGGAGGAGGAGATAGTGGGAGGTTGGCCAGCCAGCTTGCCCTGATTGAGGCACAATCAGGGCTGGGCCAGTTGGGGAAGGAACAGTGGGTGATTGGCCAGCAGGCCCTGCCCACAAATGGGGTGGAGGATGCTGAACAGGGGCCAGTGGCCTGGGGAGGGGCCATGGGTGGTTGGCCAGCTGGCCCCTGATCTGATGGGATGGGTGGCTGATCTGGAGTGGGGCTGGCAGGGGGAGAGGCTGTGGGCTCATCAGGATGATGGGGGTATGGACAGCTGGGAGGAAGGGCTGCAGGAGGTTGGCTGGCTAGCCCCACCCCTTATTGTGGTGGGGTAGCTAGGGGGAGGGGCTGCAGGAGGTTGGCCACCCAACCCTGCTCCCTATTGGGGTTGGGGGGTGATATCAGGGGCAGGTGGCCAGGGGAAGGGGCTGCAGGCCTATCATGGTGGAACAGGCTGATCAGGGGCAGCACTAGCCAGGGGGAAGGATGGGGGATTTGGCCTGCAGCTCATTCTTGATTGGGGTAGGAGAGTCTGATTAGGGGTAGGCTGGCAGTGGGAAGGAGCCGAGAGGTTGGTGCACAGCCCATGGTGGGCATCATAGCAATTGGCTGTATGGCACTATGCTTGCTGGGTTTTTATATCTATAGATAGTACACTTCTCGCATATATTGTACCAGCATTCCTCTCTCTTTATTGATTTTTCTTTTCAGGAGAGTACATATTTCTACTTACTTAGGTTTTTTTTACTTAAAATTTTAATAATATCTTAAGTTTAATAATCCACAAAACTGAGTTCCTTACTTTTGACCTCAATTTTGTTCCTTCTGCTTAAAAAATGTTAATTTTACTTTTACACATGGCCAGGCTCCAAATCCTAAAATAAGTCTTTGCCTGCTTTTTTTCCTCTTACCCCTCCCAATCTTAATCAATTCAAAACTTTGTTTTGGATTAAATTCCAGCTATAAACAAGAATGTTTACCTTGATTCATATAGCTTCTTCTTTCTTCTCTTATTGTGTGACTAGACTACAAACAATATTGCAGCTGCAGTGGAGTGTTAACATTTATTTAGAATATACTAATGTTACTCAAATGTTTGTATTGTTTTCAAATTTTACTCTGGAAAAAAATATATAAACAAAACCCTCCAAAGCCTAATATATGAATTCTGGCCTTCATTATTTAGCTTTATGACTTCATCTATTTTCTTACTTTTCTTTTACCTCTGTCTGCTTTGCTATTTCTTAAAAACAACCAACACACACGCGCGCACGTGCACACACACACACACACACACACACACTTCTGGGTCTTTGCAATTGCAGTTTTCTCTAAATGCATTGCTGCTACTCTGTTCCTCAATTCTTACAGGTCTCAGATGTCAGCTCATTGGGGAAATTTTCGTGACATTCTCTATATAATTGACAGTCATCCGCAGTACACCTTGTTCAGCTTTAATATTTTTTATCCCTACCTAACTGGCCATACATTCTATTTGATTTCTCATCTGCACTTTCTTCACCCCAGTTACAATGAAAGCTCCTGGCATGCAATTTTTATCTTTTATCCTCTTTTGTTGATCCCTGATATGGAACACTTGGTTTCTCAATAAATCTTGGATGAAAGAATGAGTAAACAACCATAAAGAAAAATGGCTTAAACATTTAAACATTTTCTATAATTTAGTTGACAAAAGGCCCTGGAACAAAGAATATGGCTTCTCTCTTATGACATTGTAGATGGAACTACATCTAATATTTCAGAAAGGGAGCTGAGCTGCTCTTAGTCTTAGTATCTTCATTTTACTTATTTAAATTTATATATATATATACACACACACACACACACACACACACACACACACTTGTGTGTGTGTGTGTGTGTGTGTGTGTGTGTGTGTGTAATTTATTTCAGAGAGGAAGGGAGAAAGGCAGAGAGAGAGAGAAACATGAATGATGAGAATCATTGATCGGTTGCCTATTGCACACCCCCTACTGAGGATCCAGCCTGCAACTGATTAGAGAGAATCATTGGCTGTCTTCTGCATACCCCCTTTTGGGAATCAAGCCTGCAACCCAGGCATGTGCCCTTGACCTGAATTTGATCTGGGACCCTTCATCTGCAAGCTGATGCACTATCCACTGAGAAAAAAACAGCTAGGGCTATTTACTTAATTTTTTTTATTGATTTCAGAGAGGAAAATTTATTTATTTATTTCACACTGGGGATCGAGCTGGCAATCTTTTCATATGCCTTGATCAGGAATCAAAGGATGACCTCCTGGTTTATAGGTCGACATTCAACCACTGAGCCATGCCAGCCAGACAGTGGTAGTATCTTTATGTTTAAATGGAGAAAACTGTACAACATTCCCTTTATTTGAATACAATACATGGAAAAACCTTATTATAATGAAGCATATACAAATTTTAAAAAGTACTACTTCTTTAACGTTCTTGACAGCTCCATTAATTCAGTAAGTCAGCTATTCTAATTTCAAGCAAAATAATAATTTAAGAAAGAATAATTATTACTATCATCACATATGAAATATTTATGTGAAAAACACTGGGAAGCACCCTTGGCACTTATATAAAAGAGATGTGTACATTGCCCTACCAATGGTCGGCAAACTCATTAAGTCAACAGAGCCAAATATCAACAGTATGATCGAAATTTCTTTTGAGAGCCATTTTTTTTTTTAACTTAAACTTCTTCTAATACCACTTCTTCAAAATAGACACTCCCAGGCCATGGCATTTTTTGGAAGAGCCACACTCAAGAAGCCAAAAGCTGCATGTGGCTCTCTAGCTGCAGTTTGCCAACCACAGTCCTAGCAATTTGGCTCAGTGGCTAGAGTGTCAGCCTGTAGAATGAAGGGTCCCAGATTCAATTCTGGTCAAGCATACATGACTGGGTTGCAGGCTTGACCCCAATAGGGGGTGTGCAAAAGGTAGTCAATCAATGATTCTCCCTCATCATTGATGTTTCTATCTCTCTCTCCTCTTCCTTATTCTGAAATCAACAAAAATATGTTTAAAATAATTATTAAAAAATAAAAAGAGATGTTACATTTCCAGTACTAGGTGAAGACAGAATGAGGTTAAAAATGTGGTATTCTCAATGGGAGAAATTAGTTTAATTTCTACTCAGCCTGGCCACACTACAGGGAGGGGGCATTCCAAGGCAAAGAAGAATTATTCCCTTTACTATTAACATGTAGAGAATGCCTGGCCCCCAATTTTCTTTGAATAAAATTATCTTTCCCATCCAACTGATGTGCCCAGAACTAAACCAATCTAATTGCCAAGTACCTCATCACAAATAGACTATGGTTGTAAAATCGGGTCTTTTTGTCCTGCTTGATTGATCAAAGTTGGCAAAATAAACTCAGAAGGGCTTTAATATATATATATATATATATATATATATATATATATATATATATATATGATTTTTTTATGTAGAAAAGAAATAAGTGGGATAGAAAGATAGAAACATCCTTATCCCTGTTCCTATCATATCTACTTCCATATAGGATTATTTCACAAATATGGAAGCTACTTCTTAATAGGTGCTATATTTTATTCATCCTTATTTTTGGTATTTGAAAAAAATGGTTAGAACATAATAGGCATTGATTTATGTTTGCTAAACGGATAATGTGCCCTGCATCTGAGTTATGCTCATCACAATTTCAAAAGACCAAAGAAAGCTAAATATTCATTTATTACCATCTTATAATTTCATATATAGTTTCAAAACTCCACAAGATTATCTTCTTTCTACAATCTACCTTAACATCTATAGTTAGTCTAAACATCTGGCCATTTTGTTTTACTAATGTAAACCTCTTAATGTTCTTTCTACATAAACTATAATTATATTGACTGGTACTAAGTGCAAATATGCCCTTGAATGAGAAGTATATTCATTTTCCAATATATAATAACATTAATTTAACTAATATTTTAAAATATGGTTACAAATTCTATACATATGTGTATGGCCAGATAATACTTATAAGTAGCAATGCAAAGAAATAATTATATTTTGCGATAAGATAAATATTTAATTTCTTATGGAAGAAACAATTTTTAGGAAAGAATGATAACTACCAGTAAATAAGAACTTGAGTTCTATAAAGCATGTTGAGAGTTTTAGGTCTGAAATACTTCCTGTTTGTTCAACATTGATCTGCATCAACTTTTTCTTTTTTAGTTCATTTTAAATGAGAAAGCTGTTTTTAATCCTTGTGAAAATAAAGTATCTCTATTATTCCTAGAAGAAAACAAACTCAAGGAATTAAGTTTTCCCTTAAGTTTGTATCCTGTTCCAATGTGATGAAGACAACATTAAGATTAAAACTCCATCTTACCTGAGTAGAACCAAACTCTAAACTTATAACATGCTGCCTGTTTAAACCTTAGAGTTTATCACTGAGCAAGCAATTTCAGTCCCCTGCCTCTCTCTCTCTCTCTCTCTCTCTCTCTCTCTCTCTCTCTCTTTCTCTCTCTCTCTCTCTCTCTTTCTCTCTCTCTCGCTATCTCTATCACATATACACAGACAGGAACACACCACACAACACCTAAATACACAATCTCATGTGGTACATATAATTACCACTTAGATAATGCAATAAAAAATTAAATGGGCAAAATAACTAGCCAACACCATTTTATTAGGAAGAAGATGAGCTACAGTTTAAATGTGACTTATTCATAATCTAGTGTTTAATCACAATATATATGAAAATATCACATAAATTTCTTTCATATGAAAAAATTTCCTAAAAACATGTTTCTAATTACATTTCATGGCTTTGGGTGTTCTGAGATTGTTGACTTTTTAATCTTGTTTCAGCTTAATGTTACCTTAAAATATATGAAAGTTTAATTCCAATTATTTCTTTGAGTAGAAGTGAAATTGCTACTGGAATAATGAAGGCCTATAATTATAAATTGTGAGAAAAACATACAGTTAATATAGTTAATAATTCTAAATTTGTAGAAACCTTAGTTCTCATTAAAAGATAGGTTGCCAGTTTACCCAGATTATCAATAGGGCTATTAGACTGGGTTAAAGGCATTTTATAATAATGTATGTTGCGTTTTAATACATTATACTTCTTATGAATAAAGAATTAGCAATGATTTAGTAAAGAGGATTCTAAACTTGGAAACTACATATTCAGATTAAAATTTCAGCTCTGATGTTTACTAGATTTTTAAATTTTCAGAATTTTTAGGTTTCTTTTTCTAGCCCTCAACACTTTGCTTGTTTGTTTTTATTTATTTGTTTATTTTCATCTGTAAAATGAAAGTCCGGGACTAATGATCTCTAAGTTATTTTTGCCTATAGTCCCTGCCATCACAATGTTGAAAACACTCCGCTAGGTCAATATTAGTTAAGGGGAATGGATATAAATGTTCTGCTCCTTCTCCATATACACTTTGGAAATCGTTGAGTAATGAATGCTAAAGTCCCATTTCTTATTTATGTATTTCTGGATCTCATTTTGTGGCTATTCCCTTCGCAGTAGCCTCTGAACACATTCACTGGATTTAATAAGAAGGGGAACGGTATCTGCAATCTTAATTGTATAGCAGAATGATAAACTCACAGACCGAAAGCTTGTCTTGTAAATTTAATTTCCTCTAAGCTTGTTAGGACGAGTATACCACAGAGTATAACAACTCTCATCTCAAATCATTGTGTTACATGAACTTTTCAATTCACATGTCAACTAGCATGAATACTCTTAAAGGCACATTGACTATTTTGATTGAAGATGCCTCTGTGTGGTTTATAGCCACCATAGGTCTATTTGAGCTATCTCTATTAAATATTTTTAATAAGTTGACTTTGATAATGGCTGATTGCTGTTAGTATTTGCATTTCAGAGACCATGATAGATAATTCGATTTTCCATTACTTATAGAAATTGCCTTGTCCCATAACTAGGTTTACTACAGGCGGAGAGCACCTTGAAGATTGTTACTTTTTCTTAATCTCAAAAGAGCAAACTATTTTTTTAATTTTATGTTTAATTATTTTATATAATATTGCATAGAATATTTCCGTGTTACAATGATCCCTAGGTCAATGTCTATATACAATATAATAGTAGATTCACACAAGAACAAAACAAACTATTTTTATTAATAACATCAATGTTTTATATACTTGTAAAAGTCCAGAAAGTGCAAAAGAAAGAAACAATGTAAGATGATGTCTCTATAAGGATAGAGTGAAGACGACAAAAAGAAAACTCAGATATGATAAGCATTTACCATGTGAAAGGTGGTATGCTGTTTTTACAGATGTTATTCCTTTAACTTTCATCAAAACTATATTCTTATTATAAATTAAAAACTAAAATCTGAGAAATTATTATTATTATTATTTTACAAATTAGGTGTTTATTGTTCTACTGGGATAGATATTCATCTAAATATATTTGAAGGCAATTTTGTACCAAACTTATTGGACAGAGATATTTTGTTCCTTTATATCTCCTATCCTCATACTAGCCATTGCTAAATTTCACTTTAAAATGTAAATAGAAAGGTTAATTTTAATTAGCGAGACTGAAATTTAAAACAAAGACATAAACTCACACAAGACTTTTATTGCTGTCCCAAGACTCAGTGTCACAAGCTAGTTAGCTGTTGAAGATGCAGACTCTCAATTCTGGCACTGGTAATGGTACTTTACAGATGCCACACATTCTTTGCTATGCTCCTGCTGAAAAGTGAAGTTCATGTCCTTTCTCCTTGAATCTGTGTCCCGTGACTTCTCAATCAGGAAAAGTGATGCTCTGCCAGGTCAGGGGCCCATTCATGCTCTTAGAACAGGGGTCGGCAAACTGTGACTCGTGAGCCACATGCTACATTGGCCACTTGAATGTGGCTTGTCCACAAAATAACCACTGCCTGGGTGAGTCTATTTTGAAGAAGTGGTGTTAGAAGTTTGAAGTTTAAAAAATGTAGCTCTCAAAAGAAATTTCAATGGTTGTACTGGTGATATTTGGCTCTGTTGACTAATGAGTTTGCCGACCACTGTCTTAGAACACTCGCTCTTCCTGTCAGAAATACAATCACCTATATTGTCTTTCAAGTCCCCCCTAGGGGTACCTGAGGTCATTTACCAGCATGACTATCCATCCATCTAGCATAAGGAAACATGAGCCATTCAAGGGCTTATTAAGCACTAAATACACGTTAACATTAATCTCTGGAAAGCCAAAACATTCCTGGACAAATGTGTAGTTTGTTCACAGATAACTGTGATAATATATGCTTCAGAGAAAGAGCTCCAGGACTCCTACGGGGCTCCGGTGGAGACTGAAAGGTTGATGATGGAACACCGGTTCAGTAGGCAGGTCAAGCTGCCATCACGACCTGGGTGATGTCTGAGTCACCGAGCTGTTTGGCTGTGCATGCACATCAGGGAGCCATCACAAAGTGGAAAACATCTTACTTCTTTTGATGTGTGAGAGAACCTTTGTTCAGAGTAAGGTTTTGCAGGATGTTGTGATGATAAATAAAGCATTCTTAAAACGATGGATAGTAGGGCTAGCAGAATCATTGCAGGCAGGGAAAGAAAAAAAAAAGAAAATTTGCTCTTGGATATTTGAGAGGAGTCCAGTTGAGAAGTCTGAAGACCTAAAAGAAAGAAGAGCTTGATTCCAGCCTTCCTGCTCTCTCTGCCAAGTACCAGGCATGCGTGTAATTTGTCTTAATGCTCACAGAACATACCAGCCTTTCAGCTGTGTGACACAGTGACCCAGTCATCCTATGTGGGGCCAGAGAATCCTGCAATTGAGCTCTGCCTGAATTCATGGCTACCCCATACCCAACCTGTGATATTATCATTGAAGTCCTGAACCACTGAAGTTTTGGGTCTTTTGTTAAGTAGGTACATATACATAAATACAACAGACAACAGAGCCCATGTTTATTCCAAGATAATACTCTGCTACCCTTAACAGAAAAAAGATGATTTTTTTCAAACTAAAAAGAGATGGAAAGGAACTACTGCCATACAATTAGAAAAATAAAGTTAGAATAAATATAAATTCCACAAAATTCCAAACCATAAAATTAAAGAGAGCTATTTCCTCCTAAGAAAATAGAAAGAGCTTTAAAAAAAAAAAAAGCTGTGGGCTCAGTGGTTGACCTGTGAACCAGGAGGTCACGGTTTGATTCCTATTCAGGGCACATGCCTAGGTTGTGGGGGCTCGATCCCCAATGGGGGATGGGGAGCTTGCAGAAGGCAGCTAATCAATAATCCTCTATCATCATTGATATTTCTATCTCTCTGTCCCTCTCCCTTCCTCTCTGAAATCAATAAAAATCTACACTTTTTAAAAAGGTACTATTAAACATATGATGAGTCAAAACTGGAAATCTATATAGTCTATATTTTGTGGGTCATAAAATAAAGTTATGGATGTTCAAATACAAATTAATAATTTGAAAGTAACACAAAAGGAACATACTATGCTAATCTAGAGAGCTTGGTCCAACTTTTAGATAACAAAGATTAATCTCAAAAAAAATATAGTATATCAGGTGATCTTTACTTTTGGGCCAAAGTCTTGAAATCAAGACAAATAACTGGCATTCGCCTTGAAGATCAGTTAGCACAAAGTCTAACTCCAGGCTCTTCTCACTCATATCTCTGCACACCACTTCTACATAAATCTTCTGGAAAGTCAGCTCTGCTCACGTCATAGTCCTGCTGAAAAACCGTCTATAATTCTCCTTTGTCTATAGAAGAAGAACAAAATATGTTGTTGTGCCATGAATTATTTCATTCCAGCTTTCTCCTTCAGCTGTTCTGAAACAAATGTATCTATTCTTTAAACTGAATTCCTGTTTTCTCTTTCTCCACCCTCCAAAACACACACACACACACACACACACACACACACACACACACGACAATAATGTTAAAGCAGGGGCATGACATCCACAATCATAATTCCCATTCAGAAAAAGGAAAAAATAAATATGATGAAAAATACTCAGCAGTTCCCATTCCCTGGAATAATTGAATTCATTCGGATAGGTAGTTGCATTATCCTATGACCTAGCAGTGGAATAAATGTCTTTGTTAGATGGTGGAACTTCCAAAGAGAAGGAACTAAATTGTTCATGTTTTCCATAGTCCTAGTTTTGAGATTTTTTTTATTTTTTTATTTTTCTTGCTATTATATTTCATGACTACATCTGCAATGATATTTGGGGACTGTGCCTTCTTTGTGGGCCATACAACTTTCACAGCCTCCTTCTTGATAGTGCGAGTTTGGATACAGATTATATTGTTAGAAGTCAAACTGTCAGAACCAAAACAATTTTTTAAACTCAGATTCAGTTTCTTTAACAATACTCCAGCCAATAAAACTCAGAAGTATATTATATATTTTCTTTCTGTCCAGTCCAGGTGTCCAGATATTGGTCTTAACTCTTTTATTTCTTTGCTTTCATGGCACCCTGTTCCACACACTCAATTTAATAGCACCTACCTTGAAAGTGTCTGAAACAATAAGCTTGAGTAGCAAGATAATGTGCTTACTTGAATTGAAGCAAAATACAGAAGCTCCAGGAAGAGATACTGAGTAAAGAGAGGGAAAGCGCTATATATATATAGTAAAGTCAATAAATATTTATTAAATGGCAGGTTGGTACAATTCTTCTGAAACATTGCAGGACACTGAAGGAAAATAGTCAGATCTTAAGGAAATGAGGCTTCACTCAAAAATCCATTCTGGCCCTGGCTGGTTTGGCCCAGTGAAAGAAGCACTGGCCTGTGGACTGAAGGGTCCCGGGTTTGATTATGGTCAAGGGCACATGCCCAGGTTTGTGGACTTGATTCCCAGTGGGGGACAAGCATGAGGCAGCCAATCGATGATTCTCTCTCATCATTTATGTTTCTATCTCTCTCTCCCATTCCCTTCTCTCTGAAATCAATAAAAATATATTAAGAAAAAAATAATTCATTCTGTAGTTGGTGGGGGTAAGGGGAGAGATCAACCAAAGGACTTGTATGCATGCATAGAAGCATAACCAATGGATGCAAACACCAGGGGTGTGAAGGCATGAAAGTGGGAGGGGGGAAATAGAGGGAGAAGGACACATATGTAATACCTTAATAAAAAAAATAATAATCCATTCTGTAGTTGATGGAGAAATCTGTCACCTATCTGGGTGAAAGAGATTTGTGAATATTCAAGATATCCAAGGAACTCACCTGAAATTTAAACTATGTGAGGCAAATATTTTAAAAAGAAACTAACCAAAGAGCCAATAAACCAAAAAAAAAAAAAGTCAGGTTGAGGAAAAGGGCACAGAAAGCAATAGTGAATGATAAGTATTTATTGCAACAATTTTCAACCTTTTTCATCTCATGGATGAAACTAATTACTAAAATTATTACTAATATTCTGTCACACCAAAAATGATATTATCTTTTTCACCAATCTGACTAAATAAATAGGTACTATTTTAATTCATTCACACTGGATGGCTACAGTTGTGTTGGCTGTTAGCATTTTTGACTTGACAATGGAAGAGAAAAGAGCTCAGTGCCCCTGACTAAAGAGTCAGGTATTGCGTGCTTTATAAATTCTGCCGCACACGGGTTGAAAGTCGCTTGATTTTGTATCAGTTTTCTATCGCCATACTAAAAATAGTAGCAAATTTAACAGCTTAAAAGAGCTTGTGTTTACTCTCTCACAATTTCAGAGGATCAGGAATCTGGGTGTGGCTTGACTAGGTCCTGCTATCACAGGCTCCATTTTATCTATATTTGAAACTCACTATGTCTTCCTTCAGGATCACATAGCTGTTGAGATTTATTTCATTATATTCATAGCATTAATAACACCTACTTCTTCAAAGACAGCAGAGAAGTGTATTTCTGACATGCAAACCTTCTTTTTGAGAGTTCATCTAGTTAGGTCAGACTCATTTTTGATAAATTTAGAGTCCATGTATTAGGGCCTTCATTGCATATACAAAGTTTCCTCACCACTACCTATAATATGATATACTTAGGGGACTAATGCTCCATTATTTTTCTCTATTGGTTACATGTCCAATCCATTCAAGAGGAGATTATTATACAAAAATATGGATAACAGGGAATAGAAATCAAAAGAGATGAATTCATCTAACTCTCCAAAAATACAAATGAATAGGATTGCCTTTATCTCTGGAAAGCATTAATCTATTCTTCATTTATACAATTTTTAGTCATTTCAAGAATTATATAAATGGAATAATTTGTGGGATTTTTTTGCACTCAGCATCATTCTCTGGAAATCGATCCAGTTTTTTGTGCATATCAACAGTTCATTTTTTAAAAATTGCTCAACAATATTCAATGATTAAACATTCACTTCTTAAAGGACGACGGCAGTTTTTACGGGTTTTTGACTATCACATATGAAGCTGCTATGAATTTTTATGTGGGCACAGGCTATTTATGCATGATCAAAAATTCTCATTTGTCTGTGTTGAATGACTAAGTGTACAACTTCTGAGTTCTATAATATATACATGTTTTGTGTGTATGTATTATTGTTGTCTTTGTTTTAAATCTGCCCTCTCATTTTCCATAATCTTTTCATTTTATATTCCACCAACAATGTATTTTATTTCCCCCCCGGTTTCCAACACTTGATGTTGTCACTAATTTTTTTATTTCAGCTATTTTGATCGATGTGCAATGAAATCTTCCTATAGTTTTAATTTGCATCTGTATTAGTGAAATGTCTGTATGTTCTTACTTACTTTCTAAATGTGTTATTTGGATTTTTATTGTTGAGGTTTTGAATTATTTATGTACTTTAACTACTAGTTTTTTTCTCAGTTATGTGGTTTACAAGTATTTTATTTTCTAGTAGGAGCTTGTTTTTTCATCATTTAACAGAGTCTTTCACAGGGAAGTCTGATTTACTAATATTTCCTTCCATGAATCTTATTTTCAGAGTCAAGTAAAAGAACTTCCTGCCTGTTAATACATTCCAGGCATTATTCTCTTGTTATTTTTCCTAAATCTTATAGTTGGAAAAAAGTACATTTAATCTGTGATCCTTTTTGAGTTAAATTTGTGTAATATGTGAAATTAATTTGAGGGATGTTTTCTCCAAATCACATCCAATTGCTGCAGTACCACTTCTTGAAATGTATATTTTTCTTCCATTGAGGAGAGGTGGATGTTCAAGTTTCCCTTTTGTCTCCACTGACATTAGTCAGGGTAGAGGGGTTAACAGAGAAAGGAAGTTACAGTATGGACAGTCTTGGGTCCCTACTTAGCATATGATGATACCATCCAAGCAGAGGGGAAGGGTTACTTCATTTTAGTTTGTTAAGAGTGAAAATCAAGGCTCCTTGCTTGGCTTTTGTTATTGTGTGTGTGGATGGGGCATGATATTTTGTGCGTTTGGCTGAAGTAAACAGTTATTCTATAAAAATTCTTTCACTTTCTGTGCTCTTTCCTGATCCTTTTGACAGAGAAAGCTGGCATGTGTTGAAACTTTTTTCTTGTCTGAACTAATTGATGCAAAGATATCCAGAAAATCTAATATATATTAATGCTCCTGGAGAAATAGCTCAGGTCAATATTCCATAATAAGTAAAAAAACACAGAAATGTGCACTATATAAAAATAAAAGGCAATGCATGGACAATATATCAAACCAAAAATCAATAAATACATTAAAAATGATCAGTCATGTAGAGTGGAGATAAAAGAATTCTGTCATAAATTGTTGGGATAAAAAAAATGGTCAAGCATTCTCTTGGAATGTGAATAAATATAGAGAAAATATAAAATCCAGAGGTTAACCAAATGGAATAATTTTCAAATTTCAATTAAGGTAGAAACGTGAAAGAGATATACCATCTATGACTCAACAGGATGATAAAATCTATTAAAATAAAAAAAAACATATATAATTACCCTTGAACCACAATTTTCCTAATATATTCCTTATTATATTATAGGAAAGATAAACTCTATATAGAGTACACATATAAGTATATGTATAACAGAGAATATGTATATGACTCAAATACAGTTGATCCTCATCATTTGCCCATTTCATATATGCAGATCCACCTACTTGCTAAAATTAAGTTTAACCCCTAATCGATACTCACACTGCTTGCACTGTCATTCCCAGGCCTGCTGTTTGACATGCACGTTCCAGTTTTAGCTCTTGTATTATAAACAAGTGTATTTTTCATGGTCAACTTAGTGCCACATTTCTCACATCTTTGTGCTTCTTATTGGTGAGTACACGGTTGAGAATGGAACTCAAGTGCAGTTCCAAGAGAGCCGGAGTTCTAAAGGGCAAGATGGGTGTGAGGTGCCTTACTGAGCGTGCCAGACAGACTTTTGTTGACAGGATGTAAAGTGCTGTTCACTATGAGTTCAGTGTCAGAGGTTATTATACAGAGTGTCTTCAAAACCCCGTAAAACAGAGTTATGCATTGGTTAGTTGACAAAATGTTGTGAACGGAAACTCATAGAAAACTAACTTAATGTTCAGTATTCACTAATCCCAGTGTTTGGAGTAACTTTATAGGATAAATTACTTTATAGAGTATAATTGCCACATATAAGAAGCTATATGTATGTAAGCCTAAGCTACCATTATGACAAAATGACTGGAATAACCACAACGACCAGTTGACTAGTAGCTATGACATGCACTGACAGCCAGGGGGCAGACTCTCAATGCAGGACCTGCCTGCTGGTGGTCAGTGCGCTTCCCAGCCAACCACCCAGGGCCAGCTGGCGGCATCAGTGTGCAGCATCTGTTCCTTCTAGTCCCAGTAACAATATCCTCCTCTCCCAAGCCCACTGGGGCCTTTGGCCCTGGGCTGAGATGGGGAACCAGTGGTGGGTGGTGGCAGACACAGTGTTTTTCCCAGGGGGGCCAAAGGCCGGCTCCCTCCTCCTGCACCCTGTCTTCCCACCGGCTGGCAGGTCCTAATTGGCCTATGGTCCCTCCCCTAGTCCCTCCCTCAGGTGGACAGGCCCTAACTGGCCCAGCCCTGATTTGCCTAGATCACGGGCCAGGTCTAGGGACCCCACCCATGAATAAATTCACCCACGGGACCTCTAGTCATATATATGTTTGTGTGTGTACACACACACACACACACACACACACACACACAAACACATATGTGTACATAGACAAATACATACATACATCTGTGTATATGTTTGTATATATAAATATCTCACATGCTTATTAGAGTACTGGAAAAAAATATAAGAATACAAAGATAGTTATTAGGATACATTAAATTTTGTTAACATAGATTGCCTTAGGGAATGTCTGAGGCTGATTTTAGTGTAGTAGTAATGCAGTAGCCAAAAAAAAAGAAATATATATATATATCCCGTAACTTAATTTTAAGGGTATGCATATGATACTTAAATATTAATAAAAATTTTCCTTTGGGGTTTATGTAAAGGAATTTTAAAACAAGTTGCTTTAAGATCTTAAAAAAGTAATCAAATGTAATAAACTAGTAGTTCTCTCAATTTTTATATTGATGTAATTTCTGTCTAAATCAGTGGTTCTCAACCTTTCTAATGCCACGACACTTTAATACAGTTCCTCTTGTTGTGATGACCTCAACCATAAAATTATTTTTCTTGCTACTTCATAACTGTAATTTTGCAACTGCTGTGAATCATATCTGTATTTTCCAATGGTCTTAGGTGACCCCTGTGAAGATGATATAACTCCGAGGCAGTTAGGTAGATAGATGATAGATAGATACATAGATAGATAGATAGATAGATAGATAGATGATAGATAGATTGACAGATAGACAGAGATAGACTGAGAGAATAATTAATTGTATTTGAAAGGGGTAAAAAATGGTAGACATATTGAAATGGTCTTCAAAGTGAACATTCTAAATAGAATATTAGCACTATGTAGATGTCTATATATGTAAATATTGAAATATAAAAACAACTGCCATGCAAATATATATATATATATATATATATATATATATATATATATATATACTCCCTACTCTCCAACCATAAATAAACACATTCTATATTCATGTCTCTTCTATTAACTAGCTGGATGGTCAGGGTCAAACCATTTTATTTCTATGATGTTCAATTTCTTCAACTGTATAATTAAGGGATTTATCTAGTTAACTTCACTTTTCCATGATCCTGGAAATTATAACAATTGTATAGAATTCCATCTAAAAGATAATTAGCTAAACCAAAAGAGATTTTTTTTCAAAATATATATTTTATTGATTTTTCACAGAGAGGAAGGGAGAAGGATAGAAAGTCAGAAACATCGATGAGAGAGAGACATCGATCAGCCGCCTCCTGCACACTCCACACTGGAGATGTGCCCGCAAGCAAGGTACATGCCCCCCACCGGAATCGAACCCGGGACCTTTCAGTCAGCAGGCCGACACTCTATCCACTGAGCCAAACCGGTCTTGGCCCAAAAGAGATTTTTACCATCTTTGTCGTGAATTTTTCTGCTAAATAAATTTTAGTTCTTAACGCATTTTATTAACACATTTAGTTACTCTATGAACACTCTTAGCTCCTATTTTTTGTGTTTCTCAAAATAGACATTTATTTAAAAAAACGTCAAATTATTTATTATGCCCATGTATCTATATAGAAGAAAGTAAATTTTGAAATGTTTTTATTATTTTGATGGCAAAAAATTAGTAGATACATATATACAAAAACAAAAACTTAATGCAGCTAGTGGAGCAATCCCATTGACTGTTTTACTAAGTTAATGTTTTCTTCAGTAGGTCACTTCACCAGACTTGAAAATCATGCAATGTTTGGAGGTAAGACACAGAACCTTCTCGTGTTACAATTTTCTGTTGGCTTTCTAGTCCAAACATCTTTTCTCTGAGATTTGGGGGTTGTTCTGATGCTTTCATCAGACTTAAATCCCATTTTCTTTTCTTCTTTTTTTTCCTTTTTAATATATTTGTATTGATTTTTTACAGAGAGGAAGGGGGAGGGATAGAGAGTTGGAAACATCAATGAGAGAGAAGCATCGATCAGCTGCATCCTGCATACCTTCCACTGCAGATGTGTCCACAACCAAAGTACATGCCCTTGACCGGAATCGAACCTGGGACCCTTCAGTTCTCAGGCCCGCCCTCTATCCAGTGAGCCAAACTGGCTAGGGCTAAATCCCATTTTCTTTTCATGAAAGTCCTTTTTACTCAAGATGGGTTCCGTGTGTTTTAATATCTTGCAACAAAATGTGACTTACAGAAGGATTAATAAACATTCTGTTCTTTGTTTTCACACATTTTGTTTTTCAAATTTCTTTGTCTGCTCTATTATAAATTATGCACATAATATAAACTCTTTGATTTAAAACCTTTGATTTCTAAAAGCAGAATTAATGTGTTCTATTGCTTGAAATCTTGTTACAGATATCTTATATGGATTTATGTAGTATATAAGTGATAATCATCTGTGATCAGTATTCAGCACTAGCAAAGAGAAACACATATATAATTCATATTTGTATAAAGTTATGTATAATTTATAATACAGCATACAATCTAATGTATAATTTATTACCTAACATGTTTTTATAATTTATGATATAGCATATATTTCATACATACAATGTGTACACGTTTTTCCATCAATTTTTTTTAAAACCTGAGTCAAACTATTACACTTAGATTTTATTAAGACATTACTCAGAAATTCTCAATTAAAATAAGTATTTGTTGCTTTATAGCATGGCTATAATGAGAAATCTAGATTTTGTATTCCCCAAAGTGAATATCATAACAACGGAATACCTGTGCAGATACGTTCATCATCTTGCTGTTTCTTTGAGGACAAACACTGCTCTCAACTAAATAGTTAAAGTATGATTCTGTTTTGGTTGCAAACATATACAAAGTGAAATATCATTTTTTTACCTTGTTCTGAAAAATTGTATTTTGTGGTAATATTGTTTTAAAAATTAACAATTAATTCAATAAGACCAAGACAGGGGTTTTGATTTCTCAAATATATTTTTGTTGGCTCTCATATATTTTAGAACAGACAGCAATCAGACTTCAGCGTGCTCTTAATTATTTTACTTTCTGCCACCCGATCGTGTACTTGTTTTAAATGAATCAAACAATATTACATAATTTGGCAAGAAATACGACATTTGATTAGTACTTTTTCTTTGTGAAATCAATTATTCTTAATAAGACATGATAGCTTAATCATTCAATGTATTAAATGTTTATAAATATGATTTAGAAAACCGAAAGAAAGCACATGGAAGTGAAAATATGTAAAGGACAACAACTAATTTATATGTAGGTTCTGGCTACAGGTTGGCTATGAAGTCCTCATGTGCCTATTTAAAAAAAAAAATCACAGTGCTTGTTACATGCCTACCATCATCAGGGAGGTGTGCCAAGTGCAGGGCACACATACATGAATATCATGTGCACATATTATCCTAAATAATTCCAAAGAAGTTCATGGTTTATCTGGCAGGAGAAAGGCACGTACATTGCAATTGTAGTTCAGCTGTCCCTGGGCTCTCAACGGAAGCCTTGTTTTCTTCCCTCTGCACCGATCTTGTGAAAGTAACCTTTAGGAAGTAATCTATTCCTGCTAAGATTGCATGACTAAAAATAATCTAAATAAATCATAACCGGAATTACAGATTCTATTGAAATGTCAGGGCATCCACGGGAAATTATTTGCCTCGCACACTATATGACAGCGCAGTATAGATGATAGGTGTTTAGATAGGCACATAGACAGAAGTATAATCTCAGTAGAGGCTCTCTGGCCACCTGCTATATATCACTACATTACCATATACCTTTTCCTTCCCCCCGTCCACAAATAGCATCTAAAGTAGCTCTTCCTTCCTAAATAATTCAGTGCAATCTTTCAGCTTGCATATGCCTTGGAACAAAACAAAAGTTTTATGGTTATCGGCAGAACCCAGGATTCTAGGAAAGCTTTCAATTGATTATGCACCACATTCCCATATATCTCAAGTGTGATATCTCCTCCACCATATCTTTTTACTATGAGGATGGGATGGAAGAGCAGTGGAAAAGTTTGAAGCTAAGAACAATATTTTTGTTGTTATATATGCTAAATACATCAAATTTTCTTTAATGAAGTTTGGACACATTATGCAACCATATATGGAGGGCACACTTAGCTATGTGTAGCATTGAGACTGTTTCCCAACAACAAATGTGATCATTGGGTTGCAAGTTAGTATCCAAGTTTTTATCATTTTTATATTATGCACTATCATAACACAAAAAAGAGGTGTTAAAATATTTGTGTAGTAAAAAGGAAAGAGTCCTAACCAGTTTGCCCCACTGGATAGAGCATCAGCCTGTGGACTGAAAGGTCCCAGGTTCGATACCGGTCAGGACATGGATATTGGTTGCAGTCACATGTTTAGTAGGAGCTGTACAGGAGACAGCTGATCGATGTTTCTCTCCTATCCATGTTTCTAACTCTCTAACCCTCTCCCTTCCTCTCTGAAAAAAAAAAACTCAATAAAACATTTTAAAAAAGTAAAAAATAAAGAAACATACTTCAATCGTCTTGTTGAATGTGGTGGTTCATTATCTACTTTTATAGGATGTAGAGTTGAGAGTACCTCCGTTTGGTTGGGAGGTATACTTCAAGGGCTCTGAGGTTTCTGCATCTCGTGTAACAAAGGCATTGCATTAGTTTCTTCTCGCTGTGTAACCCATCACCACAGATTTGCAGTTTGTAAGAACACACATATATCACAAACAATCTTCTGTGGGTCAAAAGCAAAAGCATAGCGGAGCTGAGCCCTCTGTTCAGGGTTTCACAAAGCTGCCATCAAAGTAGATCAGCTGTTCCCCTGAAGGTTGAGCCAAGGTGGCTGCTCTCCAGCTCATTCAGGTTGTTCTCAGATTTCTTTTTCCTGCGTCTGAGTGAAGGAGGTCCCTGGGTCACTCACTGGGTGCTAGTGGAAGGTTCTCCTCATGACCTGAGGACATCAACAGTCACTTGTCATATGGCCTTTTCCATGAGTCATCCAGAACATGGCACTGTGCCTTTTCAAGGCCAGCAGGAACCTGCTTAAAATGGAGTCAGATACTAATATATATATATATATATATATATATATATATATATATATATGATCATATAACATAACGTAATGGCATATGTACTATAATAATACATCAGAAAACATGTATTGTGTAAAAATAAAATTGCATTAGCATATTAAATCATTTAATAGCATGCAATGTATGATATGATATATAACATATACACATGGTATTTGTGTTGTAGTGTTGTCCCCTAATAGAGGGTAACATCCCATCGTGTTTACCACATGATATTGGTTGGATAGAGCGTCAGTCTGTGGACTGAAAGGTCCCAGGTTCGATACCAGTCAGGACATGGACCTTGGTTGCAGTCACATCTTTAGTAGGAGCTGTACAGGAGGCAGCTGATCGATGTTTCTCTCCCATCCATGTTTCTAACTCTCTGACCCTTCTCCCTTCCTCTCTGAAAAAAAAAAATCAATAAAACATTTTAAAAAGTAAAACAGAAAGAAACATACTTCAATTGTCTTGTTGAATTTGTGTACAATGTGTGTTGAAATACACATTGTACTTGTGTTGTAGTGTTGTCCCCTAATAGAGGGTAACATCCCATCGTGTTTACCACATGATATTGGTTGGAAGAAAGTCACAGACCCTGCCCATCTCAAGAGGAGGGGGTTATGGTCACCTTAAGGTGTGTTTATCACAGGCTATAGCAACTTTCTTTCAAGCTATTCTTTTCAGCAAGACATTTGGATAAGAAACAGCCTTGAAAATAGTAGTGTCTTCCTCAAAGACAGAGGGGAGATTTGTTTCCTGGACCTAGTAATAAAATTAAGCATTACTTTAGAGCCATGGCTGGCAAACTTGAGGCTTGCGAGCCGCATGTGGCTCTTTGGCCCCTTGAGTGTGACTCTTCCACAAAATACCATGGTCTGGGCAGGTCTGTTTTGAAGAAGTGGCATTAGAAGAAGTTTAACTTAAAAAAATTTGGCTCTCAAAAAGAAATTTTAATCGTTGTACTGTTGATGTTTGGCTCTGTTGACTAATGAGTTTGCCGACCCTGCTTTAAGGGAATGGCTGGGCAGAATTACTTTAGCCCCTTAAATGATTGTAGTCTCTCAAACTCAATACATTCCATAACTGTGACAGACTCCCTGTGTGCCCCACGTGACCTGAGCTGCTCTGCATCACAGCCATGGGATGTGAGGTGTGTGTCAGGAGACACCAAAGGCCACCTTCGACCTTGATGACTTGCTGGGAGGACTCACAGGATTCAGGAGTTGTGTTTATGGTGATGATTTATTATATTTTTAATGGATATAGAGTAAAATAGACTAAGGAAAGGCACAGAGAGCAGTGTCTGGAGGCAACAAGGTACAAGCTCCCAAGAATATAACCTGGAGAAAACCAGACCTTCCTCTCTCCACTTGGAATTGCAGAGGACACACTTATTTTCCCAGCAAAGGTGTGAAGCGCATGCAAAGTGTTGCCGGCCAGAGACACTCAGCTGAGTTTGAATGTGCAGAGTTGAAATCGGGGTTTAGCTCTGGAGGGATTTAGTGCCTGAGTGACTGACCTCCGTGACTCAAGCTCGAGGCCCTATGAGAAAAAAGCAGATGTTTGCCATAAATCACATTGTTAAGCATAAACTCTCTTGGCAAACTTGGACTTGGGCATGGCTCGAGACCTCAAGCATGCAGAAACTCTTATCAGACTGGCCTTCCCAAGAGATCGGTTCCCAGCAGGCAACCGCGGATCATGAAATAGCTTTTTCCTTGGAAATATGAAGGCTTTTGATAACCTAGACCCGCTGAGTGAATCCTTTCCTACACAGGGGATACTTACATGCAGCTCACACTGCTTTGGGTACGCTGATTAAGAGGCATTTGTCCTTTGCAAGGTGTCTCTTGTTCTTTGCAAGCATGTATGAAACGGTTACAGCCTCACTTACTATTTACAGACCACTAATGTCCATTCATTTATTTCAGTCCTTTGTATAGTGCAAAAGCAATGGATAGAAGAAATACAGCAATCTATAAGGTTGCTTATGCAATCATTTTTGTTTTTGTAGGACATAGTGTGACCACTAAATGAAAAGTAGTCGGTAGTTAGACTTCAACAGGCAATATATATATTTTTTGTCTGCTTGAATAATGTATTTTATCTAAGAAAAATAAGCACTATATGTATAAAATTTATTCCTCTGCCAATTCAATTGTTTACCTGGAACCCAAAAAGAAAGAAAAATAAACATTCAATGAAAATGAGCTGTAGAGTTAGTTCCGTCCCAAATGTTTTTAAATTTTAAAAACTGCATCTATAACTACAGTAACATGTCTTTGATGTTGCGAATACTGTTGGAAAGCAAAACATCGTTCTCACTAAATGGATGTAAACTGGAGGCTAGAAGGCTGGTCAACCTTGAAGCTCTGAAAGGTCAAAACCAGCCACTCCCTATCTAATTAAGACAATGAACTTCCCCATCAAATAATCATGTCAATCCTGACTGATAAGATAATCTACCTGTTACTGGAATTACCTGCTTCAGGGCAAAGGGTGTATCCCAAACCTAAATAAAAGGGATGGCAAGGCCAAAGGAAAGTGGTAGTCCTTTCCACTAGAGGAAGGCTCCCGCCTGGCCCCCCAATATCGCCAAATTAATGTTTTCTAGTCTCTCATTTCGTTTGCGTGCGGCCTCCTTCAGAACCCGAACCCTGACCCGGGAACCCTGAACCACGCGGGATGTGGAAAGAGGTTCCCACAAAATACTGTATCAGTTTTTTTTTTTTCCAAGTTCTAAATGCTAGTCAAAGGAATTTTACATGAAAAAAAAGAGAGATATGGACTGAATTTTTGCAGTATTTTTTAAATAGTCAAGATGTCAAAAAATGATTTATGAATTTATGAGTTTATATGTGCCTTTAATGTTTTTATATCTAAAATTAAGATATGACTTTAACAGCCATGAGAAGTGTTGACCCATTTGCATACAACTAAAAACAAACCACATACTGTGAACTATTGAGTGTGAATCTACAGGCCCTAAAATGGGCCAAAACTAAACTGAATCAATCTCGGTGGTTACTTGTTATGAACATTGGATTCACTCTAGAGCCAGGTTTGGCAAACTGCGGCTCACAAGCCCCATGCGGCTCTTTGGCCCCTTGAGTGTGGCTCTCCCACAAACTACTATAGCCTGGGAAACTCTATTTTGAAGAAAAGGCATTAGAAGAAGTTTAAGTTTAAAAAATTTGGCTCTCAAAAGAAATTTCAATCATTATACTGTTGATATTTGGCTCTGTTGACTAATGAGTTTGCCAACAACTGTTCTAGAGTTATAACTAAGGTAATATATTTCTGTCCTTTGATGAAAAAGAAGATCCTTAAAACACATACAAACACACACACACACACACACATACACACACACACACACACACACGCAATGAAACATACACACACATCTGAAGACTAAGAATACACTAATTCTAGCCCTATTTCTGTAATTTAACTTAGTCAAAGACCTTTATCAAATAAAATGTCAACAAAAACAAAAATTAGAGACAACCAAACCATTTGGGCTTTTATTATCTTACTAGAGGCCCAGTGCATGATATCTGTACAGGGAGGTGGGGGAGTGGGATGTCCTTCAGTGCAACCTGCACCCTCTTCAATCTGGGATGCCTTGAGGGATGTCTGACTGCCTGCTTAGGCCTTATCCAGCCAGGTCAGACATGTCTCTCACAATTCACGACTGCTGGCTCCCAAATGCTCACCTGCCTGTCCTCCTGATTGCCCATAACTGCTTTTGCCTGCCAGCCTGATCACCCTCTTACCACTTCTCTGCCAGCCTGATTGATGCCTAATTGCTCCCCTGCCAGCCTGTTTGCCTCTAACTGCCCTCACTGTGGGCCTGGTCAACCCTTCTGCCCTCCCCTGCAAGCCTGGTCACCCCCAATTGCCCTCCCCTGAAGGCTTGATCACCCCCAACTACCCTTCCTTTTATGCTTGGTCCCTCCCAATTGCCCTCCCTGCTGGTCTGAACACCTCCAACTGCCCTCCCTGCAGGCCTTGTCCCTGACAACTGGCTTCTTCTGCTGGCCATCTTGTGGTGGCCATCTTGTGTCCACTTGGGAGCAGGATCTTTTGACCACATGGGAGAAGTCATCTTGTGTGTTGGAGTGATGGTCAATCTGCATATTACTCTTATTAGATAGGATAGAGGCATGGTGCATGGGTGGGACCAACTGGTTTGCCCTGAAAGGTGTCCTGGATCAGGGTGGGTGTTCCTTGGGGCATGGTGTGGCCTGGGCAAGGATCCTCTGGTGGTTCATAGGCCAGCCATGCCCACCCCTCCAGCAACCCTAGCCGAAGCCCTGGTATCTGGGATTTGTTTATCTTCTACAATTGAAATTTTGTAGCCTGGAGCAGAGCCAAGCTTTCTGCTCCCACAGCCATTGAAACTTTGTTGCCTTAGCCTCCATCCACCAGACTGCCAAAAGCTTGGCTTTCTCCATCACCAGGGGCAATCCAAGCCTCCCTCCTGCTCTCTCTCTGGCCATAGCTATTTTGGATGGGATAATTTGCATACTCGTTCTGATTGGCTGGTGGGTGTGGCTGGTGGGTGTGGCTGATGGGTGTAGAGGAGGTATGGTCAATTTTCATATTACTCTCTTATTATATAGGACTAGAGCCCTGGTGCATGAAATTCGTGCACAGGGGAGGGGAGATCCCCTCAGCCTAGCCTGCACTCTCTCCAGTCATGGACCCCTCTCACAATCCTAACTGCTCACCTGCCTGCCAGCCTGGTCACCCCTCACTGCCCTCCACACTAGCCTAGTCATCCCCAGCTGCTCCCCCCTTGCTTGTCTAGTTGCCCCCAACTGTCCCCCACCCCACACCCACCTTGTTGTCCCATGCAACCTACTGTTCAGTCGTTACTGTGACTGTGACTGTGTCCTGGGACAATTTGCATATTCCTCTATTATTAGTATAGATTTGTAAAAATCTGCAATCTTGATAAAGGTATAGCAAATATTCATTTAATATATTCCATAAACAGTTATTATAATCCCATTTTGAATATACCCTAAAGGCTTTTGTTTTGTCATATAGATATGAAGTATGAGCACTCTGAGAAAAACTTACTCTTACACATCTCAAGAGTTTTCATGGAGGAAGATTTACAGGTGTCAGAATTATTATTCCTTAACCAGCTAAGGATCTTGAGGTAACTGGATTCTACCAATTTCAGAAAGATGTTAAGACTTAAAACTGACACAATGAAAGCAAAGAGCATAGCTATTCTACTGAGAATTAAAACCATCTCTCCCTAGCCGGCTTGGCACAGTGGATAGAGTGTCAGCCTGCGGACTGAAGGGTTCCAGGTTCTATTCCGGCCATGGGCACACTCCTGGGTGCGGCTCAATACCCAGTTGGGGGGCATGCAGGAGGCAGCCAATGAATGATTCTCTCTCATCATTGATGTTTCTATCTCTCTCTCCTCCCTTCCTCTCTGAAATCAATATATATATATATTTTTTTTTAATCACAAACAGTTTGTTTTGTTTTGTTTTTATTCTCTGGTCTCCTATCCGAGCCTCTCATTGGTTGAGCCTCAATTTAAAGTCAGTTTCAAAGAATACCCTGGTGATGCCATTTCTAGGGGCCAACCTGCCTGGATCCAAAGTAAGGATTTGAAATGTAAATTATAAACCTGGGGTAGGGGAGAGAGCAAGACAACTGATGAAATACTTGTACAAGTGACAAACTGCAATTCTAGTAAACAGCACGCTCTGCCTATTCCATACCTGCACTATGCATGTGAATTTGGCTGGAGAAAAACCTAAAAACCACAATGTATAGAAACATTTAAATATGATTATTAACTTAAAGTGAAGGCTTACTGTTGAAGGAAATACTACTATCTTATTTTTAATATGTTTTAATTGAATTCAGAGAGAAAGGGAGAGCGCGAAAGATAGAAACATCAATGATGAGAGATTGATGGGGATTGAATCTACAACCCAGGCATGTGCCCAGACAACACTGGTTCATAGGTCTGTGCTCAACCACTGAGCCATGCCAGCCAGGCCTTTGTTCTTTTCAATCCATCAATTCTCCTATACTAAAAGAGTCTTTTCCATACTTTCCCACTTTGTTTTTGAATACTCAATACTTCCTCTCCCATCTTCATTCTTCTCTAATGACTTTGCTTTATATTTAAGTGAAAAAGATTGCAGTCATCAGTAAAGAATTTCTACATAACAATCCATCTTTCAGTATCTGTCTTTCACCTTGGCTGAACCATATGTCACCAATCATCCTGCTTGTGTATTTGATCCCATCTAATCTTATACACTAAAAAAAAAATGTTCCAGAAATTCTCCCCTTCCCCTCATAAGTGCCAACATTTACTCCTTAGATAATTATCACTATTAGCAAATGAAAATGCTATATTTCTTCAATAGTTATGTGATCTTTCAGCAGCATTTGACATAATTACTCCCTTCAGGTGCAGTGAAGAATTTGGCCTTGCCGAAGGAGAATTCTGGCCTTTTTTCCCTTGCACCTGGGAAATAACCTCTACATTTCTGGAATTTTCTGAGTGATACGACTGTCTTTGTTATTCTCGATGGGCCTCTGGGACCACACCTGACAACATATGCTAATAAAGTGATGTATGGTGGGCCCAAGATATCAGCTCAAATGTCGGGGAATGGGAGGCTGGAGACGTGAGTTCAACCATGTGGAAAAGTCAAACAATAAGTTATTTTTACAATGATTCCCCAATAAAAAACCTTGGACAGTGAATCTTGGAGAGCTTCCTTAGTTGTAATTACTCTAGGGTACTGTTATAATTCAATTGCAGAACAGTAATGTGCCCCAATGACAATGGACACTTCACATGTAGAAGCCTCACAGAGTCAGTCCAATCCTTTCTTCTTTTGTCTCACTCTATTAAATACCTTCCCTGTGGAAAGCCATGACCTTGAGTTCTGTGAATCCTTCTAGTAGATTATCATACCTGAGTGTGGTTTTGAGAACCTCCTGCATTTCCAGTTGGTATCCAAAGGGAGGACAGTGATGTGGGGACTGGTCCTTCAGACCCTGCAGTTTGGCTAACACAACACTCCTCTTTGACAAAACTGTCTTCACATCCCGGACACCACAATTCAATGATTTTCCTCCTTCTCTCAGTCTGCTCTTTTAGGTTTCTTTCTTTCATACTTTAAAATTGAAGTGGTCTAAAGCAAATTCTCCACCCTCCTTCCTTTTTTATCTATAAACTGATCCAGTTTGAAGATCCTAAGTATTATCTCCTTGCCAATGTACCACATCTGTCTCTTCACTCTGTCCTGTCTCTTCAAACCCAGTATATCCAATGTCTTAACACATGCATCTAGAGAGTTAACGGACCCCCACCCAATATGTACATCATATTTTATAGGTTAATGTGAAATTTTCAAGAGAGGTGCATAGTAAGTGATTGGCTATCAATTCAGGTCTATGATAACTTGTATTGCTAATGTCACTGGAGAAGCAAATTCCTCCTTTGCTCATGAGAATGTGGTGGCTCCTGGGGTACCGCTGAAATAAATATTTTCAGAAGGCCTCACAGGATGATGCATTGAGATCAAATACTTGATTGGCCTGGAGTTACATTCTTCAGGTCCCCAAGTCCCTTAAACCAGTCCTGAGAGAGGTACAGTAGGGAGTCCAGCACAGCCAGAAGCACGGCCAGTGTCCAGAGCTTCCACCCCATGCTGTAGCTGGGTCCAGCAGAGCATCAGCTACTTCAAGTCCAGTCATCCTTTGTGTGGGTCCCATATGTCGGTAAGCCAAGGAGTCACAGATGAGTGCACCCCCTGTAACAGGAGAGCTAGGATCTCCACACACACACACATACATGCACTCACACAGAGAGCGAGAGAAAGAGAGAGGGAACTTACTTCGCTTAGAAGTTTAAATATTCTGGTTTTTGCACACTTGCCTATTCTGGCCACAAACTCACTGCCAGGTGTGACTGACAAGTCACTCAGACCTTCCTGGGCATGCGTCCAAACTGCAGGGTTTCCCCCAACCATTAGCAGGGAGAGTGTTAAGTTAGCAAAGCTGTGTAAATGGCACGCCTATAGTACCTAGTCTTCCCTTTGCTTCCTTCTTGTTAAATAATAACCAGATTATTTTAATGGCATAGCTAAAATGGTCTTCACTTTTGTTTGATCAATGTTAAACAACACGCATTTATACGAGAAGGGGCCGATGGGGGAAACAAGGAGACACATGCAATGCTTTCAACAATAGATTTTATTAAAAAAAAAAAATCTTATTTTTTAAAGAGAACACTCTTCTTCAACAATCCACTAAAAATAGAGTGATTTGTAAAAGCAAGAGAGAAAACCTTCTTTAGAAATTCTTGCCTAAAAGTATGTTTAAGGCAACAACAAAAACAAGATTATGGTGCATGTTTTCAAATCTTTGCACAAGTAATGTAATTTTAGAATAAGAGGCACATTCCATCTAATAAAGAGTGAATATGCAAATTGCCTGTCATGCCAATGCAAAGATGGCAGCACCCACAGCAGAGGCGGAATTTCTGTAACACAAGATGACTGCACCCACAGAGGAGGCTGAGTATCTGTAATGAGCCTTAAGCAATCAAGAGGGACATGAGACTGGATGTTGCTGGCCTGGGGCAGGGGACCTGAGGCTGCACCCCTTGCCTGGTAGGGCTTGACAGGGGACCTCAGGCCATGCCCTCCACCCCGGTGCCAGGCTGGGGGACCTGAGGCCACATCCCCACCTTGACACTGGGCTGGGGGATCTCAGGATGCACTGGGGGATATGAGGCTGCACCCCCCAACCCAGCATGTGCCAGGGGACCTGAGGTTATGCACCCCTCCCAATGGGGTTTGATGGGGGACTTCAAAGTGCACCCATCCCCCAGTGGAGCTGGACAAGGTTAGGGCAGGCCAGGTCTGGATCTAGCCCAATAGGGGTTGGGCTGGCCAGGGCTGAGTTTCTTGCAATTTTGAGGTGCTGCGGGTGTGGGTATGGACTTGACTCTGGGTCCCGCCTGGTACCCCAGACTCTGACAAGAGGAAGATTTTCATATACATTTTACTCATTTTCTTTCATTCCTTACACTTCTATTATAGAGAAAGGACAAATAGCAATATTAAAATATTTTCTCTAATTAATCCCCTTTACTATGCATGAATTTAATGCACCAGGCCGCTAGTATTATTATAAATAATTTGAAGTGCTCAACAACACTATTTTTGGATTCAGATAGTCAGTGTGGTGTTATTTCTAGGTCTGTCCAGTGTGACCTTGGCTGTAGTGTAACTTTATCCTGAATTGACACTCTAAAAATTGGTTTTTCATCTTGATTGAGAAAGGGTTATAGATGGGGTAATGTAAACATAAAGGGATTAATGTGCATAAAATCCGGCATGATATAAGTCTTTAATAAATACCTGCTATTATTATATTAATAATCTAAACAATGATCATTTTAATTAATGCAAACTATTTCAGGAAACACGCATAAACTCTGGAACATTATCTACACACCCTCTGAAATAGCTTTGTCCTACTAAGCAGACATGAGGGCACTCACTTATGCAAGCAATTGCAATTAACCATGCATTCCCATTCTATTAAATTGCACCCTTCATCAGAAATATTGGAGGAGGATATGCTCTCTTGATTTCTGAAAAAAAATAAAACTTCATCCCATGCTTACTTGTGTGTGGCTGCTTTATTTCCTTTAGAAGAGATCAAATTAGCAATTAACTCATTCAAAGGCAGAAACAGCCTCCTGAGAAGCATTTTAAGGTCTTATGTGGTAAAAGAGAGAGAGAGAAAATTAGTAATTATCACAATAATAGATGAGGTTAAATAAAGGGATTCCCCAGAATCAGAAAACAGGCAAACAAACAAGCAAAAGAACACCCACATAATTATAAATGCAGAGGTACCTCGAGATAGGAGTTTAATACGATCCACACGATTACTCCTATCTCAAATGTTGCTCGTATTTCAAAGCAAAAATAGCTCACTCAATGGCTCGTATCTCAAAAATCTCGTATGATAGGGCACTCGTATCTAGAGGTACCACTGTATGTGTTTTTATTTATTTTATTTTTAATGGATTGATTTTTTTCTTTATTAAGGGATTACATATGTGACTTTAACCCCATATTGCCCCCCCTTCCCCAATCATGCCCTCACTTCCCTAGTGTCTGTGTCCATAGGTTATGCTGCTTATATTCATGCATACAAGTCCTTTGGTGGATATCTTCCCCTTCCCCCCACCCTTCCCTGCCTCCCTTCTGAGGTTTGATGCTGTGATTAATGCTTCTTTGTCTCTGGATCTGTTTTTTTTGTTCATTGGTTTATATTATTCATTATATTCTACAAATTAGTGAGATTATGGGATATTTATCTTTCTCCAACTGACTTATTTCGCTTAGCATAATGTTCTCCAGATCCATCCATGCTGTTGCAAATGGGAGGAGTTCCTACCTTTTACAGCAGCGTGGTATTCCATTGTGCACCACAGTTTTTAATCCACTCATCTGCTGATGGGCATTTAGGCTGATTCCAAATCTTATCTATTGTAAATTGTGCTGCTATGAACATAGGGGTACATATATCCTTTCTGATTCGTGTTTCTAGTTTCTTGGGATATACTCCTAGAAGTTGGATCACTGGGTCAAATGGGAGTTCCATTTTTAGTTTCTTGAGGAAATTCCATACCATTTTCCATGGTGGATGCACCAGTCTGCATTCCCACCAGCAGCACACAAGGGTTCCTTTTTCTCCACATCCTCGCCAGCACATGTCATTTGTTGATTTGTTGATCATAGCCATTCTGACAGGTGTGAGATGGTACCGCATTGTTGTTTTGATTTGCATCTCGTAGATGAATAGTAACTTTGAGCAGGTTTTCATGTCTCTTGGCTTCCTTATGTCCTCTTTTAAAAAATATCTATTTAGGTTCCTTGCCCATTTTTTTATTGGATTGTTTATCTTCCTTTTGTTAAGTTGTACGAGTTCCCTGTAAATGTTGGAGATTAAAACTTTATTGGCGCTAACTTTGGCAAATATATTCTCTCATGCAGTGGGCTTTCTTTGTTGTTTTGTTGATGGTTGGTTTCTTTTGCTGTGCAGAAACTTTTTATTTTGATGTAGTCCATTTGTTTGTTTTCTCTTTAGTTTCCATTGCCTTAAGAGTATATTGGTGAAGATACTGTGTTGGCATATGTAGGAAATTTTGTTGCCTTTGGATTCCTCTTAAGATTTTTATGGTTTCCCATTTTAAATTTAAGTCATTTATTCATTTTGAGTTTCTTTTTGTGTATGGTGTAAGTTGGTGGTTTAGTTTCTTTTTTTGCATGTATCTGTCCAATTTTCACAACACCATGTATTGAAGAGACCCTCTTGACTCCATTGTATGTTTATGCTTCCTTTGTTGAGTATTAATTGAGTATAGTGGTATGGATTGATTTCTGGATTCTCTGTTCTATTCCATTTGTTTATATGCCTATTCTTGTGCCAGTACCAGGCAGTTTTGAGAACAGTGGCTTTGTAATACAACTTGGTATCTGATATTGAGATCCCTCCTACTTTGTCCTTCCTTCTCAGGTTCTCAGGTTCACTGCAGCTGTTCAGGGTCTTTTTTTATTCCAGATAAATTTTGGAGAGTTCATTCTAGGTCTGTGAAATATGCCATTGAGATTTTAATGAGGAGTGAATGGAATCTCTTGATTGCTTTTGGTAGTATGGGCATTTTAATGATGTTGATTCTACTAATTCATGAATATGCTATTTTCTTCCATCTGTTTATATCTTCCTCTATCTCTTTTTTTTTCAGTGTCTTATAGTTTTCCAAGTATAAATCTTTTACCTCCTTAGTAAAGTTTATTCCTAGGTATCTTAACTTTTTTGGTGCAATGGTAAATGTTTCAATCTCTTTATAAGTTGACTACTGCTGTATAAAAATGCCATAGATTTCAGTGTGTTAATTTTATATCCTGCTACATTGTTGAATTCATTTATTAAGTCTAACAATTTTTGGATGGAGTACTTAGGCCTTAAATATGTGTTTTGTTTTCTTTTTATCAGGAATTGGGATAGGCCTGTTCTTTTGTAAGTTTAAAAATCATGTATGAAAGTAAACTGGCTTCTGTAGTTTAACTATAACATACTAGAGGCCCTTTGCATGAAGGGATTCGTGCACTAGGCCTTACTTCCTTGGCTTCCAGCACCAGTTTTCTTCTTCCCCCCGGGACCCAGGCATTCGCTCCAGCCAGAGTCTGCCATCTTTGTTTTTGATGCAGACTTTGCTGGTTCATCTTCACTACTTTGCTGCAGACTCATGTGGAAGTCTGCCATCTTCATCTGCGATACAGATTCCGCAGTCTGCCCTCTTGTCTTCACTGTGGCACTCTGCTCCTGTAGATCCCTTTACGCTTCACTCCCACCCCCATCCTCCTTCTCATAGCAGGCTCCTGCCCTACCTGGCCACGCTGTGCCTAAAGCAGCTGGGTGGCTGCCATTTTTGGCCTTCTAATTTGCATACTCACTCTCATTGGCTGTGGGCATAGCGGTGATATGGTCAATTTACATGTCTATCTATTATTAGGTAAGATCATTAAAAACACATGGAAAAGAAATTATCATTTCAGCTTATTAGGATTGCAAGAAATAACAGCTTTTGTCATGTGATGAGAAAAGTGCATTGCATCTTTTATTATCAGTCAGAACTACTCTCAAATCTAAAACAGAAAAAAAATAGAAAAAAATAAATAAAATTTGCTAATGTTGAGAAAAAGAGTGAATGCTGTTTGATGAAAATTGAATGCTAAAATGTCCACATATGATTGCTGATATTGGAATCCTAAACATAGATAAATTGTAATTCTTGTTAAATTCAAAATGTACTATTTGGTTGTTACTTACAAGATAAAATAACTATTCCCATTTAAAATGTACAAGCTTTTTTTGTTATAATTTAACTGTTTTTTTTTATTTCTCATCAGCATCATATATATATATATATATATATATATATATATATATATATAGTCTTCTGTTATGTGTTGAATGTGTATGTCTGTCCACAATTCATATGCTGAAATCTCACCCCTAATGTGATGGCATGAGATGGACCTTTGTAAGGTGATCAGTATCAGATAAAGGTAAGAGGTCAAAGTCTTCCTGAGTGAGAATAGTGTACTTATAAGACCTACAAGAGACCATGCTTCCTGTGTCTGCTCCCTGCAGTGGGAGGGCACCAGGAGCAGTTGGCAGCCTGCAACCTAGAAGAGGCTCCTCACCAGAGCCCACCCATACTGCCATCCTGATTGATCGCAGACTCTCACCTCTAGAGTTGTGAAAAATCATTTTTGTTGTTTATAAGCCACCCCTCCTAGGACAGTTTGCTATATCAGTGGAACTAAGACAGTATCCCCTTTAAATGTGTGGCTTTTTTTTCCCTCTTAATCGCCACTGAGTGCAGTCAACCCAATCAATTAAATTTCTAACCACATTTCTTAGCGAAGATTCCCTCATCCTCCCATATACTTGGCACGTTTTCTTTTGTGATGTAAATCCTGCTATTTCTTTTGTCTCTTTTTTAGTATTTTCATTGTGGGATTAATTATACTATTCTAATGAAGCTTCCTGGTTTTTTTTTTGTTTTTTTTTTTTTTAAGCCTTCAAAGTCTGTTACATGATATAAAGCTGTAAAACCAAATAACTTCCTGCTGGCCTCAGCTTAGCCATTTCTCCAGGCTGAATAATGCTCTCAGTGGGATAAAAAGGTAAGCATTCAAGTAGGTCAGGGATTTTCTTACAAATAGTATCGCCACTCTATTGCTCCACTATAGAAAATAACAGGAACATGTTTTTATCTGATTGCGAAGCCTTTGGCATCTGCTGTACACTTTCAGGGCTGCAGGCCGCAGTGGAATAGGTTGAATTAATCTCTTAGGTTTAAGCTTATTTATCAAAAAGGAAATAGTCTGTATGTTAAAGTCTTAGGTCAAGCCCTGTGCTTTCACTACTCCTATTCACCGTCCTACAACTGAGATGTGACTTAATAATGTCTGTACACATTGAATAATGCTTTCCATCTGCCTTACAATGGCAGAGAACAGTAAGACATTGTGTAAATTCTGAGAGATATAATATCATTAATGTAAGTGTGAATCCAGGAACAAGAGTGTAGAAAGATTTAACCATCTTCAGGGAATTCAATAAAAATTAAAGTGCAGATTTGGTTCTATAAAAAAAGAAATAAAAATACGGCCTTGGCCAGTGCGACTCAGTTGGTTGAGTGTCAATCCATGCACCAAGAGGTTGCTGGTTGAATTTCTGGTCAGCGGACATGCCCAGATTGCTAGTTCAATTCCTAGTAGGGAGCACCT